>WBNH01010561.1:0-45822 GCA_013401255.1 Urocolius indicus | reverse complement strand
ATATTCACATGGTAAAGAAAAAGCTTTTGGGGAGCCAAAAAAAAAAAAAAAACACCAAACTCCACATTAGAGGCAATAATTGAGAACTACAAATAACACATGCAGGGTACCACTGCCTCCTTGTTTTTCTTCTTCTCCGGCATGATTCATTTCATTTTGATGACTGCTTTCATTTCAATATGTTGCACATCTATGGATAGTTTTACTAGGAGAAAGCAAATGAAATAATTAGTATCATTAAGGAGGAAAAAGTGAGTGTGTGTTGCAGGGGGAGAGCGATGCTTATGATATTTCTGCCTTTGGTTAACATGCTATTTAGTTTGCTGCTTGCTGGTTTCCATCTTTACCTGATCACTGCATGAAACACCTAATTGCTGTATTTATTACAGTTTTCTTTAACTTGCCACAATTTTACAGAAACTTTAATTTGGCATCCAAGATTAGCTAGCTGGGATTTTTCTGAGCATTCTGCTGTTTACACTGCTGCTAATAAGTATTTAATGGTCTGAGATTTTAAAGTCATAACTATGCAAATTCTGGCCAAGTCCCTGAAGGACCATAGCTAATTAAAAGCAAAGAGAAAGCAAGACTGGCAACATACTTCCCTGTCTTGTGAGATTAAGGCCAACCGGTGTGTTTCAGGCTGAGTGGCATCTTCCCAGCATGGAAGGGCAGGACACAGTGCCAATTTTGTTTCCTGAGAATGGGTGAGCAATTGAGGCTCTTACCCTTCAGAGAGCTGCCAGCCCCCTTTTCCTGGGCCAAAATGCAGAGGGATGAACTTGGGGCCATAAGTGTAAATTGGTAGCTTCCTGTTAAGGAGGGAGTTCATGTTCACAGGTACATGCACTAATGCTGCACAGGTTTGAAAAGAGCTTTGATTTGGGAAGCAGCAGCATCACAGGTTTATCAAGAAAATGATGCAATATTTAAGGAATTAGGGGAAGCAGAAATCAAGGACAGTAGATAACTATCAGAGGGAGAAGGTGCAAATAATAATTATCTTAGTTTATAGAGAGCAACACTTTCCAGTGGCTCAGTGTGGAAGCTACTAGCCAAAAGAGAGAGAGACAAGGATGTTCTGTTCAATCTAAGGGACTATCAGGCATGCACAAGAAGCAATCTCCACCCCCACAAAGTTGTCAGAAAACCCTCTCCAAAAGCTGCATAACTCCTTAGACGGATGCTTTGGAAAAGAAAGATACCAGAACATCTATGCTGCCATATTTTAAATGAAACAAGACTTAAAAAGTAAAATCAGGAAAGTTTTCAAAGTTTCAGGACAATATTTATCCATAATGATATGTTTTAAAACTGCTTATCATGATATGCCACAGATTATAGGCAATTCTTGGAGCAGACAATTAATATTCAGCAGAGTTCCTTGGTGGCCATCCTGTCGAACAGGCAAAGGAGATGATGGAGGAATCTGGTAACAAACTGCTGGCTTGGCCAGCTGCCTCAGGAAGGAGACTTGCACAGAACAAGGCTACCCCTTCAGAAGCAGAAATATTAACCAGCATTTCATTAGAAGAAGAATCAGTTTTTAGGCAACTGAGAGACAGACCAGTCAGGAGACTGTTAAATGAAAGACCAAGGAGGAAAGAAATGAAATCAGGAAAATAAGTTAATTCTTACAGAGCCTCCATGTCAAGAACAAAACTAATCGAGGCACTAAAAGATGTAAAGAGGAGAAAAACGGTATCATCTGTACACCAGTGCCAGGGGCCTGAGTAGCAAAGAGAACAGGAATTGTTCATTTTATGAGAATAAACAGTCTAAATGACATTAAGAAAGCCTGGTGGGAAGATCTGCATGATAGGAATATTAAAATCAAGAATCTTAACCTAACTAGGGAGGCTCAAGTGGACAGAAAGGCAGCAAGAGTAGCACACTGTCAAAAATGGCATTTTCTAGTTCAGAATCAGTGACAATCTGGAAATTAATAATTAGGGATTAATTTTCTGCCATATAAAGTAGATAATTCCTCCTGGCTAGAGAAACGGGTTGATAGGAGCCTCGTGAAATTCAACAAATGCAAGGTGAGGGTGAGGGAGCCCTGGCACAGGCTGCCCAGAGAACGTATGGAGTCTTCTGCTCTGGAGGTTTCCAAAACCACCTGGACACGTTCCTATGTGACCTCAGCAAGGGAAACCTGCTTTAGAAGGGAGTTGGACTGGATGATATCTAGAGGCACCTCCCAACCCCTACCATTTTGTGATTCTAAGGTCCTGTACCTGTGCTCAACTGAAAAGGATTTGTGTGTCCTGAGGCACAGGAGGCAACACATGGTCTATACAGGGAAGGTTGATTGCATACTAAGCTGCACAAACAAGAGTGCAGCTAGGGATTATCCACTTTATTATGCACTTGGTAGACCACATATAGAATAGTGCATTCAGTTTTGCGCTGTTCAATACAAGAAAAGATGTTCATAAACTGGAACAAGTTCAGTAGAGGCTCACCAAGATGCTCTGGGGCTGAAGCACTTGTCCTGCGAGGAGAGGCTGAGAAATGAAGGCTTGCTCAATCTGGAGAGGAGATTACTTTGGAGGGACCTAACAGCAGTTTCTTCATATCTAATGAGGAGGTCATCAGGGAGATGAAGCCAAGCTCTTCACAGTGATGTATGGCAGGAGAACAAGACACAACAGACATCAATCCAAGCAAAGAAAGGAGGTTAGTCCACAGTGAGAGATGGTGGTGGGGCTGGAGTGCAGAGAAGTAGTGCAGTCTCCATTTGTGGTGATTTTCAAGATTTGACTGGACAACTCAGAGCAAGCTAATTTGAGTTTGTTGTTACCCTCCTTCAAACAAGATTGGACTGGAGAACTCACAAGTTCCTTTCCAACCCAAATTATCTCTGACCCTATGAATGGGATTAGGTGTGTCCAGATCACACTAGAAAATAGTCTCTCTCTTTTGGTATTAATCTACAATTCATAGCAGAAAAATCTTCCCCTTAGCCATCTGCAAGAGTTGAATATGTGCAGCATGTGCTGGGGACATCTAAATCCCCTTGCAATTTCCCAGCATTCACAGTGATGAGTCTTACAACTTAAAGAAAATTACATTTAAAGATGGAAAGTACTGAGATTGTCTATTAAATACTTGTTCTCTCTTGTTATCATAGAACTCAAAGCTAGAACTACTTGATTATGTGTGTTATGTACAAATCAATTAAGGTCATCAACATTACCAGATACATTTGGTGGCTTAGAAAGGCTGTATTCCTGAAGTTAAAACCACACAGAAAGAGCCATGCATCAAAACAGTCAGTACAGAAATTAATTCATGAACTGGATGGCAATCTAGTGGTGTTTAGGAACGTTTATCAGGTATCCAACATATATTCAATAGAGACAAGGAAGACAAATGGACTAAAAAGATAGTACATAAGTGAAAAGCAAAAGCAGCAATGTAACAACGTAACAGCAAGAGACTGGAAGTTGACACCAATGAATATAAATTAGGAAGTGGAAATTGTAGAAAATGTGTAAGAGAAGTGAACAAGCACATAAAATGGTACAAAAGTTAATCACTGGAACAAGAAAACAGAATTGTCACAAACAGTGTAAAAAGGCAGAGAACTTCAATTAAAAAAAAAAGGTCTGTGAGGAAGGTCAGATGATATATGTGTACCACAGATGATAATGAGCTAGTTTTAGCTCCAGCTGTGATCAAGTATTGTGCCTATCAAAACAGGGATATTCTAAGCAGGCCTGGATAATTTATATCGAAGAGTTTTAGTAGCAACGGCCAGAAAAGATCTGGACCAGCACTGATGGTTTTTGATTAGTCTCAGAAAACTAGGAAAGCATCCAAGGGTCAAAGAAATTCTGATGCTGTGCCAGTCCTTTAGAAACACAGTGATCTCAACAGGCTGACTGGACCGATGCTGATCACAGTACAGTAATGAAACCGCCAACATGCCGCTTTGACAGATTATGGATTAAAGGTAGATAATAAAATTAACCATAATCAACACAGGTTTAAGGAAACATAGACATCATCAAACTAATGTGCTATAATTTCTTATGAGATTACAAGTCTGGTTCACACAAGTAATTATGTTGATATGGCTGGAATGATATGAAATCATCATGACATACATTAGCTGGAGAAAAAGCGGCTAAGTGATAAACCTCGTATGCAACAGTAAATGGGGACTCATTTGTGAGCAGATGTACTTCTGTAATACACAACTCTTGCCGCTCTGTTCTTTATTTATTTATCACAACCTGGCAGAAATTTTTTTAAAATAAAAGTCACTGATGGGCTTTGCAGTTGAAGAATATTTTTAGGAGAACAGAAAAGAAATTAAGAGGACAAGGCAGCCATCTAGAACAGTACAAACTGCTTTGGAAATGCAAATACTACGTATTCTAGTGTGAACAAATGGAACAGCGTACATCTGGGAATAAAGTGTGCTGTTCCTACTAATAGGAAGGGATTTTCTCTCTTCAGAAGAGGAGACTGTAAGGCAAAAAAACAAAACAAAACAAAAAACCAAACCAAATCAAACCAAACCAACCAAGCCTGGAGCCAATGTAGAAAGCATCTGCATTAATTGATAGGGAAATGCTGTGATAGATTAGATGGGCTACTGCAATGCTTGGCTGCAGGAACTAGGAAGTTTCAACCTGATATAGAGAGACCATTGAAGGCACTAAAGCAGCTACAGAGGGTACTGTGTTTTGTTTTGATGTCCACCACTTCAAAAAGCTGTTCAAAAACACTGCAAGTATACCTCAAAACGCCAAAATATACAAGTCATACCATTCCTCTCAAAGGTAAGGTCAGGATGGGATTTGAGCACAGCTTATGAGACCTACCTGGCAAGGTTCAGTGTGATAACGGAAAGAGACAAGGATAGGACCTTCTCTGAAGGATAAACCAGCCTCTGCTCAGCCACTGGACTTCAAGTAGCAAGTAGTTAAGGAAAGATTATAGACATATTTTGGGCACATACTTGTAACCACAATCATCACCCTGGCCATGTAGTAGTGAAGTGCTCTCCCTCTTAATCTACCTACTTACTTACACGAGTAAATTGCATACCAGAACATGTCATGGGGATGCCACAGAAGAGGGCAGAGATAGACACAATTCCCACCACAGATTGCTAGAGAGGCAGAACCACGACTCTCAGTGGAATTAATGCCCTCAAGGGCAGGAAGGTTGCATGAATTAGGTCACAAGTTCCTGTGTGACCTACTCCAGGTGGCCCTGCTCTGGCAGGGAGGTTGGACTAGATGATCTTTTGAGATTCTGTGATTCTGGTGACAGAGTGATGTAAAGGAATGTCTCTGTTCCCAGAGAGATAGTAACATTGACAACCACATGTGAACACAATTGCCACATACTCGAGCAAGCAGAAGAAACTGCCCTTTTTTTGTCTCAAGAACTGCCTGGCTTAACAAGTTGATGAGTGCTAGCCCAGAAATAAGTGACTCCTAAATTTGTGCACCTGCAGATATTGACTACCATTTCCAATATGGTTAGCATTCACATTATCTAAACTTTAGGAAGCTGCCTTCTGAAGCTGCCTCAGGTCAAGCTCTCCAAAACCACCTATCACCATGGGAAACAAATGGCAACAGACAAGACCTAACTACAAATGCAGGGGAGGAGGGACTCTCACCATAACAGCTGGTGATGAGCACAATCTGCTTGCAACATCTGGGAATCTGCAACCTCCTGCCACCAGTGAGAAGCTGGGAACTGGAACAGCAGCAAGCTGAATCTGCCGCCTTGGTTGCTTGCGTGCACAAGGGCATCAGAATTCTTCAACCCAAATTACCTCCCTTGGTTTTAGGAGAACAATGGAGAGAGCATTGAGTTAGGATTGTTGGTTTGGGTTTTTTCTAATCCTTTCTGGTGAAAAAAAAAAAAAAAAAGTGCTGAAGGTGGTTGAGGGAGGGAGTGTGCAAGAGGGGAGAAAGTTCTGGTGATGTCAGCTCTTATTGCCATAGAAACTGAACATTTTTAGTGACAATGGAGTCTTCCTCCTTGAGCTGCTGGGCTGCGTGGGGAGGAGTGGCAAGCAGGGCAGGGGCACGCGAGGGAATTCAGCAAACTAAAACTACAGCTTCTGGCTTTCCAAGGAAGCGAGGAGAAAACTACAAATGAATGCCTGAATACATGGTTTATGTAACCATGCACTGTCTTGGGCAATAGCAGCAAATAGTCACAAAGCTCTTTGATAAAACATGCTGCTGTGCAGCTAGCCAGATGGAGGTATCTCAGCTGCCTGAGAAAGCCTGACAGAACAGTCCCTTGCCTGCACTTTGCTTTTCCACACCAGAGTTTATTCTTCTAACCTTTGATCTCTCATTGCTATTTATTTGGAAAGGGAGAAGGGAAGAGAAGGGGCTGGAAAGCACAGTCTAAATTCTTGAAATTGAGAGGAGCTGTGTGTCTTGGTAGGCAGTGTGTTACTTCCCCATGTTACAGACAATTTCTTGAGAGCCAAATTTATGACCTCTTTTGCAGACAATGAGAGATCAGGATCATGAGAAAAAAGGCCCTTAGAGAAAACTGATTAGCTTGTAATCAGGATTTAACTCAGTGTTGTGGAGAAAACATGCAAGACATGCAGGATGTCTCCTCTTAGTCAAAAAGCAAAGGCAGCATCTGGACCGACAGTAAGCAGAAGCCAGCATCCAGGTGTGGGACTAATCAGGTAAAAACTTGGGGCTTAAATTTAAGGTTAAATTAAAAGCCTTCAGTCTGTATGTAAGGGCAAGTTTGAGCCTTGGATTTGATTTAAACAGCACAGACAGTTTTAATGAATTTCAAAGAATAATGAATTAATAACCACAAGCTTTTATAACTTGAAATACATTATATAGTCATTAGTTCTATATAACTAAATGGAAAAATCTTCCTTTAGCAGAAGTCTTTTGAGACCAGATATTCTAATGAGATTACTATCACTTCAGACTAACACCTCATGAGGACAATTGTCTAGAAATCAGGAAACAAATTTATTTCAGTTTTGGACCTGAAATGAAAAATCCCCCATGCTCATTATTTTATATCTAAGGAGTTGAGTCCAAGTCTCCTTAGCATTGAAAGGAGCTCAGATATGAGCTTTTTTTTCCCCTAGTATTACTATCAGATGCACAAAAGACTCTTTCTTCTGAAGTTTCTGCCAGCATTGGTGACAGAGGGAAGCATGTAAATGGGGTTCACTCCCTTCTCATCTACGTAGTGTGGATTTCAGTTGTTTCCTGCATGGAGTAAAGCACTTGAGCTCACTCTCTTCCATTTAGCACTGTCCAATGTATTTCTTCACCTCTTCAGATACCACAGCTCACACATCATGCTTGCAGCAATATCAGGCAGAGTGAGACTCCAGATCCCAAGCCTTTTACTCCACACACTGCCAATCTTGTGCCCACCTGCAGCAAAGCCTTCCTTCCAGCATACAACAGCATGTCACTTAAAGCAGCACCATGGGCTCCAAGGTCCCCCTTTCAAACACACTTGTTCTTCCCATCCCTCCTTAAATGCCACTGTGGTAGGGTCTCCCTTTCCCTCCATCCAGTTAGCAGCGATTTTGCCACAAGGAGCCCAGGCTACAGCATACAAAATGATCTGTCTTTTCTCACCACCACATGGCAGGTACTTCAACTTAACCTTTCCTGATGAATTCACAGTCACCATGCCGGGCCATTTTTAAATCAGATGCTAATCACAGCAGGATCAGCCACAGGAAAGGTCTTCTCATCTCACACATGTTGCGTTAATTCAGAAAAAGCTACAGATTTCACCTGTCTGTCCTCCTTTCGTGCACAAGCTGGCTGAGAACCAGCCGTCAAAACTTTTACAACTTAACTGAATTTGAAAGTCCCTGCTCCCCACAGAAGCAAACCATTATATGCCCTTCCAGAGCAGGGGACTTTCAAGTCTTGCTGCAGAAGAACTATATCAAAAGCAAACATAAGGACAGTGCTGCTTTCCACTGTAGTGCGAGACTCAGCAAAGTAAGCTCAAACTCACTGCTGGTTCAGTCAATAATACACACACTTCCAGGTGACGGTAAATGCGGGTAATTTCTTGCTAGGAGGAAGAGGAAAGTGAGGTTTCTGTCTGAAAAGATGTTCTCTTGTTTGCTGTAAGAACAGCAACATTACACATTTATTTCTGACTTCTTCTTTTTACTGTACCACAAGGCAATCTAATTGGAAATGGACAAATTCCAAAAAGCACACATGTCTGCCTGTATCAGGGACGGACATTTTGATGTGACTCAATAGGCAAATCCTGCTAGGCTTTCCACTTCACACATGCAGAGGGGAAATCCGAGCTTCACCATAGCAACTTTGTTGTGAAAAAAAAAAACCATCCAAAAAAACCCCACAAACCTACTCAAATGTCAACTTGTCCCAGTAGTACCATGGGTAAGCCCAGAGTAACACAAATGACATTCCTACCTTTGGAATAGTGCTACTTGAAGCAGAAGCAATCTTGGTTCTGATAAAGGTTACACCTCTTCCACTCAGACATTTTAAAAACAAACAAATAAAAAGTTTCCGGGCTAGCTCTTCAGCTGGTACAAGTTAACGTCTTCTGCTAAGTTGTGCAAGATAGATGGATGCATATCAGCTGGGGAGCTAAGCTACCTTATCTACCGTTTCTTCCACAGACTGCTAACCCCAGCACATATTATTCCAGTTTGGCAGATATACTGGAGTAGCATCAGAGTTGGAACTTTCCCCTCAGTTACATGATTTATGTTCCATGCAAGACTAGAAAACACAGAACAAATAGACCCAGAAACTATCAACCTACCCAGCCATGACAATGAAGAAATCCAGGCGGTTCCAGGTATCTCCAAGGTAACACTTCTTGCCAAAGATCCCCAGGGCCACCATCTTTAAGACCATTTCCATGGCAAAGAAGATGAAGATGAAATCATCAAATACCTGCCAAGCAGAAACCAAGAGCACTTTTGATAAGCATTCTCAGCCTTGGACTTTAAAATGCATAATGTAAGATAAGTACAGACTCCAGTACTTCTGAAAATGAGTTAGAGGCAGGGCTAGAAATGCAGTCCTGGCATCACAACTTCCTATTGCTCAAGTAAGCAGTGGGCTTTTATAGAGAGGTTTTTTCCCCATGGGTGAGGTAATTCACATAGACTCAGAGACTCTTTACACAGACTTGAAAGGAGGTGATGGCTCACCACCAGAATGTCCAAACCTGGCCAGGGAATTATCAGCCTTCCAAGGTCTCCCAGGAGGAACTCCTCATCAGTCCACTACAAATGGCTCAGCTGAGGACACAGTGCAGTTTCATACACAGCTTGGACAGCACATGCCAGTCACAGATGGAGAGTTCAGATATCTGAATGCCACAGCCTCAGCACCATTACAGCTGACAAACTTTGCTGTCACCTTCTCTTTGGGGAAGCAGGAGACACAGATAGCACTTTCATAGGCTGGATGTACCCGTGGCCTTTCTTGGCATACCTTTTGTTTCTTCTCCCTTTGGGCATCCTGAATATCACTTTATCTGTGGACTCAGTAGCAGCCTTGCTCCTCGACAGAGTAGTTAATGCACTAGGGGCTGATATTCTCTCCTGCCAGGATCCTGTAACCTTAGTTACTTCTCCCTGCCTTACCTCTGAGCTGTATATCTTGTCTATGTCAGGAAACCCTTGCTTACGCACAGGATCAGGAAGGTTAGCGACTGTTCTGTGTCGTCACAAGTGGACTTCATTATCTCTCCTTGGCCTGTTCACCTCCCCAAAGCAAGCCCTTGCCATTTTACAACAGGATAGCTTACTTCCAGGGACATTCTTGCCAACCTGTCTGGGAAGTCATTCCCATACACTGAAGGAAAGCATGTGTGAAAAATTGTGACATGGATTGAGGCACCATCACAAGAAAAAAGAAGTCTGCTTACCTGCAAGATTTTACACCTGTCAGAAAGGCAGTCCATGTCCTCACACGGCTGGTACATCCCCAGGGTAACGCAGTTTAACAAAATTACCATCATGCTGACACACTCAAACCAGGTGGAGGAGAGTCAAGGAAAACTTCTGTAAAAGCATCATGGCTGACATAAGTTTGCCTTAGACTTGGGGTGACAAAATAGGATGATTAAGAGAAATAACTGTTGGTAGGCTGATTTATTACATATTTTTGTTTTCCCCTCCCCCCCCCCCCAACCTCAGTTCCTCACTGCTCCACTCCTTGATTAAGCCAAAACTCTTTTGGAAAGGGGAAAGTAGAGGCCTAAGGTACTTATACAAATCATTGCCATAGTTAAATACACGCTCACTCTTCTGCTGTTGCTTTCTGAGTCCCTTTCCTTATTGGTTTACTGAATCTTCAAAATGTATGGGAGATACTTTCTGTGGTAGCCGACACTCAGATGTAGCAGAGATCTCCATGATCTAGGTATCTAAATGCACAACGGAGCCTAATCATTACTCACCTTCTGGGAAGGGGGTACAATACAATGCTAGAAAAGTCTGCCTCTTGCCTTCTAAGAGGAACTTGGAGATAAAGAGTTGCCATATTGGAACAGGTCAATGGTCCATCTAATCTGTTATTCTGCTTCCAGCAGTGACCCATGCTGGATAAAACTCCACAATGTGCCTAATTAAGTTATTCAGTAACCATGGGGGTAAATTGCATTTCTGACCCCAGCTGGTGATCTGTTTATACCCTAAAGCACGAAGATTGATAGGCCTTATAATTGTTTTCTCAGCTACACTGGTGTCCCTGCAGATGCTTTGCTTATTCATTTGAATCTTTTGTTGATAATCTTACTAAAATATCTGCTTTGATAATAGCTGGCAGCCATGAGCTGCATTAGCTAATTATACTTTACATTAAAAATTGTTTCCTCTTATTTTTCATTTGTTGCCTTTTAATTTCATCAAGTGCCACTTCATTTATATACTACAGAAGAGGATAAAAATGGTGTATTTGCTTGACCTTCTCTGTGCTCTCCACACCCTCTACCTGACTCCTCTTCATCATCTCTCTCCTCCTGAAGGAGCGTTAAGGCCTGACACACACTTATCCAAGAACTCGTTTACAGTATTTTAGCTCTAAAAGTGAGCACGCTCCTGTGATATCTTTCCAGCGTTTGCATTTCAAAACAGTGATGTAGATCTAACAAAAAAGTGGACCTCCAACCTCTGACAGAACCACCCTTCTTGGGTATTTTAACACACCTCATAAAAACACATGTGCTGAGTTTCCATTTTCAGACAAAACTCTCTTTTGTAAGTTTAAAATGACAAAGACAAGAAAATATCTATTTAAAGTATAACACACAGTGCACCGATTTTCAGCCTTTGCCAAATGGAATCCAAAGCAGTGGCCTGTATCTCTGGTCATTTCTGAAAGACACTGAACATCTATGGCTCGTTCTGAGCAACTCTTCCCCGCTCATTGTCTGGCAGCAATTCCTGACTAACACATACAATTTGATCTGGAAGATTATTAATTCTTTCTCTTCTCCCTCACTTGGTTTTTGGTGGGCTACCTTCAGTCCCAAAATCAGGAAAGAGCAGGGCACCAGCTGTGCCATGCCAATCGCTCTATAAGGTGATTTCAAGAACGTGTTATCATAATCACTCACTAAGTTGTCTGTAAGTTAATCTCAAGTGTTGTACAAAGTAATGCACATGGAGCACACCCTCAATGCAGGCTCCAAAACCAGAAGCCTTTTCCAAGAGGAATACACTAAACGATGTTTTCCCTCAGAAGTCTATACACAACTTCAGCTTTCTACCTTTCTCCCTTACACCTTTATTTTTAATGATCTGATACTAAGCCCAGGAAAGCAATTAGAGACGGTTCCATTAGCTCCCACAGGCTTTCAGGTAAGACTGCAATTCTCTTGTGGCCTTCTCAAAATCTATTCAGCATCATCTTCCACAGAAGTACAGAACTGCAGAAGGGCTGAGGTTGGAAGAGACCTCTGGAAGTCATCTCATCCTACACTCCTGCTCCAAGTAGCATCACCTACAGCAGATTGCTCAGAGTCACATCCAACTGAGTTTTGAATATCTTCAAAGATGCAGGCACTAGAACCCATCTGGGCAAACTTTTCCATTGTTTGACTGTCTACACAGTGAAAAGGTGTTTTCTTACTTTTAAGTGGGGTATCCTCTGTCTCAAGTTGTGCGCATTGCCTCTTGCCTTCTCACAGGGATCATGGTGCACTCTGTCTCCTTTTCTCTTCCCATCAGGTATCTATGCATATGGAGCCTTTGTTTCTCCAGGTTAAGCAGTTCCAGTTCCTCAGACTCTGCATTTTGCAGCATGTGCTTTGACAGATACTGGAAAAGCAGCACCAGTGAAGACCTGATCAAGGGATCGGTGCTGAATGATACCCTTCAAGGAGCCAAAAGTGTTTTGGTGTGGGCAGCAAAAGTCCTTATCCCTGAACATAAGCCAGTCAGGAGAGGTACAGACTGACTCAGTGCTTAGAATAGGCCTGGATGAAATTAATACATAAAAAATGAAAAGCAGAAATTCTTTGAAAAGCCAGTCAGCAAACATCCAGAGAACATGACACAAGAGACCCAGAGACAGGGAGCACTCTCCAACTGCAGCTAAACTCAGAGGATCCAGGCAAAGAGGTTGTAAATCAGGGGGATATTTAATACAGATCTAAACTTTTGTGCACATGCTCTGGCAGCAGCAACACGTGGGTGGTCAGGACGCTCTCATGCTCTCTTTGCTTCCCTTTCTACCCTTGTGCTGCCCTCCACTCCCACAAAGCCACACAGACAATAGCTGAGTGCCTTCAGGCAAGAACACAAGCCACAAGACCTGACAAGCCATGGCGAAGTGCTCCCAGAAATGTTGCAGTTTGGGCCAGATGTGCAAGGCCCTCATCTTGCTCAAAAAACTCTGTCTGGCTGCACTCAATTTCTCCTCCCCCGCTTTCTGGATACCAGCTCTCTGAAAGTATGCCAGCCTTGTCTGGGTTTCCTGAGGATGCTGCTGAATCGCTGGCTGCTCCTGGGCTATTAAAGTGACATTAGGAAAAGCTGCTACCCCACAGTTTTTCTTTCAGAGCAGGCAGGGAGCCTGAAAAGGCACATCCAACCTGCAGTGGAAAGGTAGAAAGTGCAAGGAGAAAACCAGAGCATCTCCTGCCCCAAGTCACGAAGGGTTGCTGCCTGCTTGGGTCGGTGGAGGGGGTAATTAGAAGTACCTGCTGCCTTCAATGTGTCACCGCTGTCAACCACAGTAACTGCCTCCCATCACCACGGCAACAGCCTGCAGCCAGGTTTATCATCTTTCTTTCAGTGATGCCTCCCCTCCCCGCATCCTTCACCCCCTCGTTTTCCCTGTGCCTGAGCCTGTAATTAATTTCAGCTGCTGACAAAGCCAGTCTTCACAATCTGCATCACTCAGTCAGAAGTTTCATTATTAATTAACTTCTTTCAAAGTTCAAATTCCCTAATTACAAGCAAACTCATGCACATGTTCTCTCCCTTGCCCCAACTCTTCCTCACCACTGCTCTTTTTTTCCCCACAGCCCCACTCCCAACACCTTTCCCAGCAAGATCTGGGGCTTCCAACAGGTTTTGGAAACGAAAAGGAAACACAGATATTTCTGCCCACCACAAGATGCTTCAGAGGAAGGTACCAGAAAACATGCAGCAATCCACTATGTAATAACTTGGCCTTAAATGAAGGGGTTTTTTTCCCCTAATGGCAACAGTCCATGCTTGATTCAAACCCTTACAGATAAAGAAGTCATGGCATTTATTTTTAAAATGAGAAAGGTTTCCTAACTCCTTTAACTATCAGCTATTCTCATTATCTACATAACTCTCTCCTTGTAAAACTCCTGTTAAGCTCTTGGCTTTACCATTGTCTTATGTCATCAAGATCCTTATCCAGGTTACTTACATCCCGCCTAAAACACACTTCCTTGTTCTATAGCTGGTGCCTGCCTATGGCAGCAACACTTTGTTTTGCTGACAAATGCAGTCCTTGTCTCTCCACACTCCAAGCAAAGCCCAGTCTGCTGATGACCAGAGGCAGCCACTTTGCATCTCTTTTCCAATGAAGGGGCAGATCTGGTATGGGGAGAGACTCAAGGGGGATGTACATCACCAGCACAAACCAAGAAAGAACCATCAAGCTGCAAGTCACAGGACAGCTAAGATCTACAGGTGTTTCTGGGAGCTGAATGTATTGTGGTAGTGCTTGATAACATGACTGTGCATAATGTGAGATGGTGTTAGAAATGGGTAATAGGATACAGGCAAAGACTTCTGACTCAATTCCTGAATGACAAATAGCAGAAGCAAGGTATGCTGTATTGGAGCTGTAAATAGCTTGCACCTGAAAAACTGAGTACCACCTAATGTTCTTTGGATCAGCCTCCATCTCTGCTGTTTATCACTGACAAAAATACAACAGAGCAAAACAAAACAAGACCTTGGGGTCCACTCTCCTGTTACTCCTTCATCATCGACTGAAGAGTGAGTACAGCAGGCACACACATCTCCCCAGTGGCTGTCTCTAACAGAATAGAAAATGTATAAGCTTTACAAGCATGATAATCCCTCAAGTTTTTCCTGTTGCTATCTCTAAAGCACTCCTAGGGTATGCCCCATGCCAATCCAGGTTCTGAATATCTGTTTAACCTGCAGTTAAAATGCTTTGGCTAAAACACACAGCATCTCTGTGGTGTGGTTAATCATATCAGCATCTGTTTCTGCCCCAAAACAGAGGAGGAGCCTGCTCTGGTAGAAGAGTTCAGTGACTGAACTAGAAACATGGAGCCCCATGCAATACATCACAAATGGCAGCTGCCCAGGCACACTGCTCCTCATAACCTCCCATCTTGAGTGGGCGTCCTGCAGGTGAGGCATCATGTTTGCATTATCACTCCTCTGCACCTTCCTCTCATCCCACCAGCTAAATAGCTGCACCCTGTGATTTCAGTTTGCCATGACTACTATGACATTTTCTTTCCCTCCGTTTGAAACACACTAAGGACAGTGCTGTGTTCCTTCTCTGCTTTCCTTCAAGAAGCTGGTAGGATGTTTTAACTGCAGCAGGACAGTTAATATTTCATTTATAATGGAAGGAGTGATTTGTGGTTTGAAGGTCAGAGAAACAAGTAGCTCTAGGGAAAAAGTGCTTCTTTTTTCTCCTTCATTGCCTTTGGCTTTTACAGATGCCCTCACAGGTGAGTTTCATTCCCATACCCTCTTATCACCACTCACTTTGTTTTTTTCCCTTCTATTCCGATGCATAGGACTTTCATGGGTTTTTTTCTACAAAAGAAGTTGATAAGCAACAGCATTCTTTCTCTTCGTCCTCTATCTGATAAGCTAACCCACTAGAAAAAAAAGTTTAATATAACACCTGATGTTCACTCAAAGGAAAATACATCTCAAAATGTGTTTGTGTTCAAATAGATCAAAACAATCAAAACATTTCTCAGAACAAAGAGCATTAAAAATCCTGTTTCGGAAAGGTTGAAACATGTCTCTCAGTGCAAAGAAACGTTTCAACATTACAGAAAAAAGGTTGTAGTTTTTGACCTGACTTAGAATTCTCATTTTTTTATAAATTAAATGCCAATACCCAGCTTTGCAATGCTGGGATTTCATGGTAACCAAGCCATAGAGGGCAATTTATAAAGACCTTTTGCAAGCTCTCAAGGTCAACATGCTCTAGGTGTTCCCATGTCCCGTAATCTCTTGTACACGTTTGCTTTCCTCACGTCATCATTTATACAACCTTCTCACGAAAGAGAAGCACCTGAACTTTAAACAGCAGACATATGCATCACTAAGGTCTTCAGGTCTTTCACAATACTGATGCCAAGGAAAGGACTGCAGTGCTGCCAAGCATGGCAGGACTGTTAACATTGATTTGAGAGGCACTAGGGAAGACTTACACAACTTGCAATGGTATTGCTGAGAGGCAGGGCAAGAAACTACAGAAGGAGACAACAGAGAGATTTTAAATGCTTGGCAATACGTCCATGTTTTTGCCCTTTGGAAGGAACTGTACATCAAGAAGAAATTTGTTAGAAAAGAAAAAGACTCGGTCACATCCATATTAAATCAGGTAAACATCAACAAAGCAAAGCACCATAGGTCAGTCTCTGATCATGCTAACTTCCTAGACTGCTCAGAAAGCAGGCCCTGTACCAAGCCATGTAGGCTTATGTTTGTGTAGCTCAAATATAGTTCTCATTAATCTCTAAGCTAAATCTTAGTTTTATCTCACACATGACATCATGTTAGACGATCACTGAAGATGTCTTTCAGAAACTCTTAGGTTCAGACTTGCTAATTGCATCCATTAAACTCTCAAGTCCAGCAAAACCAAACCTAATACAAATTTAAACTTCTAGCAGGAAAAAACCTACAGTGGAGATCAAGAAGCTAAGAAGGAAGCTGATGAGCAAATAGAGGTATTAACACAACAAGTCTTCAGATATGCTAGAAATAGGAAGCCAACGAGAGATCTCTGACCTAGCATAGGGCCACAAGAGGCTACAGAGGGCTTCTAATCAAACTGAAGGCTGCAGAGGGAAAGTATGGCTTCTTCATGATGGTCTTCACTACAGCAACCACAGTAGAGCCCATCAGTCCTAAAGCCAGTGCAAGTTATGCCAAGAAATCTGGCTGGTTGTCATCACACCACCTGGACAGATACACGTGGGTCTTCTAAAGCAACCTGGTGTTTTCTCCAGGAGAGGTGTGCAGATCCCACCACTAATGATTCAAATGCCTCACAAACAACCACGCATCTTCATCAATGCTGCTACACAGCCCTACCATTAATGGTTACGTCCCACCTGTAGCAGCTGGGCTCCAGAGCTTCTCTACTGATAATAACCCACCTACAAATTGCATCTGGCTTTCAGGGTGCAACAGAGCATCTGTTAAACAGTGTCTACTGTTCCTACAAAGCTGTTTACTATAGGAAGCATGAAAAAACACTTAGTAACTTGGAAAAAAAAAAATCCACATGAGAATCTTTTTTTAGGTCAGGAAAAAACTAATTACCCAAATTTAAACTTGAGCAGGGTATTAGAGGTAATGACTGTTCCTGGAGAAAGAGCTTTTTAATATCCTCAGATGGCTGGCACTGCGGCTGCATGTCTTACTTGCCAGCAAAGCAATACTCCAGCATGCTGTGGGATCAGTTCAGGACTGACTTGAGGAATCACACCTCCCGCTGACTCCCAAATGGTGCCTCCTGCAGCATTCTGGCTCTGAATTGGAGACCACCATCCAAAACCTGACCTGGCTTCACATCAGGAGCTTCAACAAGGTCACAGCATGAGGTGATAGGACTGTAGCTTGGAACATTATTATATGACAGCTGAAAGAATTTTGCTACAAAATCTCGTAGTCAAAGTGGCAGGTTCAGCAGCTGCTTCCTGCTGCTGATGGGGCTGGAAGGGTAACAGATACCAGGGAAGAACCACCAGATGAAACCCCCTGTTGTGGTTTAAGTCCAGCTAGGCACAAAGAACCACAGAGACTCACTCCTACCCTCACAACTCCATGATGGGATGGGGAAGATAAAACATAAACTAAGAGTCTCATGGAAATCCACAGGGATAGGGAGAGCTCCCTCACCAATTCTGGTCCCAGGCAAAACAGGCAGGGCAACCCAAGTCGGGGAAGAAAACAAAATCAATTTAAACTGTCACCACTCAAAAGGAGAACAAACAGAAGACAAAACAGAGTAGGATGACGAGAAAAATTCAACCAGCCCTTGAAGGCCACCACTCACCCCTCCCCTCCTTCAGCTCACTGCTCCTGATATCTCTACCTTCTTCCCAGTGCAGAGAACGGGGATTGCAGTCAGTCCATCACAAATAGTCTCTGCTGCTCTTTTCTACTCCTCACATTCTTCCCCGGCTCCAAGGTGAAGTTCCTCGCATGGGATACAGTCCCTAAGGAACCTCTCTGGCATGAGTCCTTCCCGAGGGCTGCGATTCCTCACAAGCTCCTCCAGTGTGGGTCTTCTCCACAGCAGCACAACTCCAAGCATATTCTGCTCCAACATCACCTCCTACAGTCATGGCCCCTCCAGGCACAGCCACCTCCTCTCCCATGGGGCGCTCCCTGAGCTGCTGGCAGACCTCAGCTCCAGCACAACCCCTTCTCTCTCTTCTTCCTGACTTCAGGATCTGCATAATCACCTCCTTCTCATCCCATTCCTCCCACTACAGATTTCCTCTGCTTAAATAGTGATCACAGAGGTGCCAGATTTAGGTCCAACTTAGGGCTGGGGAAGTTTTGCTTCTGCTTATAGGAGGCATCACTGCAGCCCCTCCCCATTACCAAAAAAATACATCTCCACACAAATCCAACACACCCCCGGAACCATAAAACTGGGATACAAACTGTAAAGCGCTTGCTGCATATCAATATTTCACTTTGTGGAGGCAATTCCCGACTGACATTAGTGGTAAAGTAGGGATCTTAAAAGAGTTGTCTTTGGTTTTGCACTCAGTTGGACCTCTACTCTAGAGAAGACCTGAACTTGGCAGGACCATGGCAGGAAAGTGTTTGCAGTCCAGGAGTGATTTGAATTAACTACATGCTCCAGAGTAACAAAATCTGAATTTGAATGGGAACACCATCATGCATAACCCCAGTGACATCACCCAAGAGATTGGTGGAGTCACCATTCTCTAACCAGAGCCTGAGCCATTGTGAGGGAGTTTTTTGTTCCTTTAGCTGATTTAATCTGGATATGATCAAGCTTACTTGGTAGAAATTTCTTTTCAAAGCATCTAAACGTGAAGTGCTTTGCAAGAAAAATCAAAACCTCTCCAAAACCTCTCTTGGCTTTTGTGCTTCACTGCTGTGCCTCTCAGAAACACTAAAGTTGTGTAAGTCTTCCCTAGCACCTGTGAAACTGCTGTAATAGACCTGCCGTGTCTGGCAGTACTGCAGTCCCTTCTTTGGCCTTCCTGTCATGATAGGTTTGAACGGGAGCCACTAGACTTTTCCACCAAATAAATACAGCACTATAAAAGCAATGTCTGTGCAACTCTTTCCTTTCTTGAAGTTGAAAGAACTAGTGTGATGGATTTGAGAGGGCAGAGAAAGCAAGAGACTTGAAGAAGTGGAAAGCACTGCTTTTTTTCCTCCCTCGCTACTGATCCTAATGTTTTCTGGTGTGGTTTTTTGGTTTGTTTTGGTTTTGTTTCTTTCTGCCTTAGTCTCTTTTGCTTTCCAGAGCTCTTCTTCCCCCACTCTAGTGGAAAGAAATGCTTAAGTATTTGGAATGAAACAGCATAAAGGAGAATGAATGTTTCTTCAGGAACCAGGAACAAAGACTTTGGAAGACATGCAGACCCTTAAGGATGCACAAGAGCATTTTGCAGGAGCTTTCACAGCATATCCCTGCCTCCCATGGATTTTAGCAAAACTGCATTGTGCCCCTCAAACCTACCAGATGAGCTCTCTGGTAGCTCATTAATGCAGACAGGCGAAAGGAGCACACACCTGAAGGAGGGAAGGTTGGCTGCAAAGTGACAACCAGAGACTAAAGCAGAGTCAACTCCTTCAATTTTCAGCACAACTTTCACGTTCTCAGTGGAGGGATATCTTCCCATTTTAGTTTATGGTGCTTTATAGGTACAGGTTTTTGTCCTCTTATAGGTTTTAAGCTCAGTGGGGTCTGGGAAACAGACTGTGGGACACAAAGAGGATATTACGATGAGCCTCCTGAAACAGGCATTGCTATGCAGCTGCCAGTCACTGCCCAGGCTTGGAGAGCTGGGGTCACCTCCGTAGGACTACAGCACAGACATCTAAAGATAGGCAGATGGTGGTTCCTGGGTGTTGCTTTTGAGGGTTGCTTTTCTCACCTACAACTTTATAGCAAATACAAAGGGATAGTAAAAATGTATTTGAAAAAGAAGCTGTTTCCTTAGAAAGGAAAACAGGTAGGACCGGTACTGAAGGTCTAAAGCCCACTAAACAATCTCACAATCTTCCTGTTCCTGATCCTTTTTCTTGCCCTGGTCTCTGTTCATCACTATTGTCTTCCTCTACCATCCCAGTTTTCAGATGTTACCGATATGTGGGAAGATGCAAAAAAGCGGAAAAAGCTCTCTCTGGCAAACACCACATGGGTCCAAGCTGAGCTCAGAGAGACATACAACTCAAATATGTCTGAAAGGAGTGCAGAGCACCTTTGATAAAAGGCCACATCACCTTGCAGGAATATGAAAACAATAACAAAAGCACAAAGGATAGATTATTGACCTTTCCAGTTCAAAAGGTGCATGTGTCCTTCTGTGCAGTGGCTCTGCTCTCTACCTGCAGTATCCCATATCCCAGCAAGGATGTGGAAGTGAGCACCTTCCTCCTTCAGAAAGCCAATCTCCAGGGCTAACTGATCTTAGAGGGTACTCCGACTCCAGTAGCAGTCCTGAATTAGAGGCAGAAAGACAGGATAAAGACACTTTTCCTTTCACCCTTCTCCCAGCTAGGAGATGCTTTCATTGGTTACAGCACTGCTAAATCATGTGCTTAGTGCTTAGCTTAGCAGGCTTTTCTGACGAGTGCTTCAGTACAGAAAAGAAAGTCATGCAGTGATAAAGCTTTGCAGCAAAGTAAATAAAGATTAATTCAGAAGTGCAGGGAGTGCTTGGTAAGGTCACTCAGAAGAAATCGCTTGCAGTCTAAGCAAAATGCAGTGCAGTAACAAGAAGGGACGTGTCATGAGCTCTTGGTGCCTGTTTCATTATTGGCTGTAATTAAATAAAACTCATAATTTTCAGAATTTCAAGATGGCACCAGACCCTATTTTGAATGCATGTTTTTCCCCTCAATGTTTTTGATTTTTTTGAAGGCTTGTAGCAAGTGTCTTTGCCCTCAGTCCCAGAGGGCATACGCTGGCAGAACTGGCATGGATGGCCTGCAAGGACACATGCCTGGAGGAAGGATTGATTGCAAATGACTGAGACAATATGTCTCAGCAGATAACTGGAGGCTAGGAGCTCCAGCCAGCAACACAGGCTCACAGCAGCTGCTGGAACTTCCTCAAGGACACAAATGGGCTATGGATGGCCTCCTGTAAACGAAGCTCCTGATGTATACATGTGATACAGGTCAGGAGAGATAATCATTATTTAAGCTTCTCATCTAAGAAGGGACCCTGTGGTGGGTGAGCAGATGTGACTACTTTCTCTGTACATCTGCTCTCTTTCTCTTCCTTCCTTCCTCTTATATCATGCAACAAAGAGCACTCAGTGGTAAAGAAATTATTTAAACCATTTATTCCTTCCTTCAAAACACTATGTAAACTTTTACTAATTTCCACAACTACTTCTTAAGGTACATCAGTATTTCGCCTTTGTCACTGATAAGAAAGCAAGCAGGAGAGGAACAGGTTTTTCCAAAGTGGCTCCTGATTTGGGTTCTCCAATGTATGAGCCTCTTGCAGCCTGGTTTTCAGGAATGTGTAATCCTTGTCATTTCTAACACAGCCAACAAGAACTGTGAAGCTCTAAGTCTTCGAGCATCTGTTTCCCACTGCCTCAAGTCAGATGGCCAAAGATCAGAGTCCGCTTTAGAAAAAAAAACATTACCCAGAGACCACACAGTAAGTCACTGCCTGGGACTGCATTAAAATTCAGGTGTTGCTGACACCCAGTACATATTCACCAAACCCCTCAGCTTTCTGGATAGCTGACAGATAGCACCATGCCAGGGAAAGGAGCCAACATGAGTCATGCTCAATCATCGCGATGCCGACAGTATTGAGAGCTGTTTTAGGGGTGTTAAATGCTGCGAATGTGCTATGCATTATCAATATTAAAATATTATTAGTATTATTTATGAGGTATCTCCACGTGTCCTAGATGACACTAGCCAAGATGAAATTCAAATTATGCAAAGCGTTACATAAACATGCAGTAAAACACGCTGCCTGCTCCAAAGAGTTTTTAATCTAACTGAACAGGACAGGCTAACGATGCATTACGATCTCTGCTTTGCACACAAGAAGCAGAGAAACAAGCAGATTTACCCAAGGGCAGATAGGAGACACGGGGCACAGCTGGGAACTAAGCAAGAGTCTCCCGATTTGTTCTCTGGTGTCTTTGACCTAAGATTGTCTCCATCTCTACTACAACTGCATTCGATGAGGATGTAGTGCCCATGGGGAAAATGGTTCTCCCATAAATCTTTCTTGAGAACAATGGAAAAAGTGTCCAAGTTCCACTTTACAGAAGAAAGTAATGTACTGCATATAGATTACCATAAATGTAGGGCTCTCTGAATCCACTCAGAGCAATCCCTGGTTGTTCATGTGTGCAGTGCACAGATGGGCAGAGACTTATGCTCTCTATCTCCATCTTTCACCGATATCTTCACTGTGATGTCAAGATAAAACTCAGCCCGTAGTTCTGACAGTGTAACACCAAGTCCAGGCTGATACCTACGCATCTTTCTTTTTTTCCCCACTCTACCAAAGAATTTACTGCCTTCTAAGGGTGCTTCAGGTTGCTTAGATAAAAGCACACTACACAAGTACAAATTATCAACACGTTTGCAAAACAGCCAGCTCCAAAAAATGTGGTTCCCTACACAGCAAGTTGCTAATAGCACAGGCTAGTTAAAGCCTCCAT
Source organism: Urocolius indicus (assembly GCA_013401255.1). Classification (NCBI taxonomy): domain Eukaryota; kingdom Metazoa; phylum Chordata; class Aves; order Coliiformes; family Coliidae; genus Urocolius; species Urocolius indicus. The sequence continues at coordinate 23,199 of WBNH01010561.1, read as the reverse complement.
CATCAGTACAGCATAGTTCTACTACCTCTTTGATGTCTTTCTGCCTCTTGTACTCATCACCTCTCTTCAGATTTAGGGCTAATAGTACATTGCTATTACCACATTCATATTCCTGAAACCTATTTGCTTTCATATAGATTCAACTTCACACTCTGTTTGTTCTGGAGTTTTTGACAGCCCCTGGAAATATATGCCTCTTCTTTTTATTTACAGCCTAACTTATTTTTCCCTGCATGGATGTGCATTAATCTCATTTCATCTTGGACATACCAGTTACAGCCTAGCTCATTGCTCCACCTTTTCCAGACATGCCAAGTACTATCCTTTCTCTTTTCAGAGCCTTATGCATCTCCTGATTTTGTTTTAATTGTTAACAACCATCCACAATTTGGTGTGGCTCCGCAGGAGCTGCTGCTTTATTGGATTTCACTGTCTCACAGCCATCCTCTTTCATCATGTTGTTTATTGAGCACTAAAGGATCACATGCATTTCCATTGTCCCATGCAGGTTTCATTGCCTTCTCCACTAGTCAGCTACCTTCAGATTCCTCCCTCCACAGTACATATGCTGTTTAAATACTGTCCACTTAACTACGTCATTTCCTGAATCCTACTTCCCTTTGGCTTACAGCAATAAAGTGACTTTACTATAAAGATGATCGTTTAGCTGTGAGACACCAAGTTATTAATAACCTGCCCAGCTCAGCAAGGTGAGACATTGGCAATAGCGGGCACCAGTGACCACATATATGCGGTAAATTAATTCTTCATGGATTAGGATTGCTGCTCTGTGTGCAGTACAGCCCTGCCAAGGGCCCATCAGGTGCAATAGCTTCACATGCTGTTCTCTGAGACAACATACCAGCTAGTAGGATAGAATACCAGTACTAGGATAACTGCAGTTAGCCAACCCCTCACCTTCTGCAAATTTATTCTCCTACCCCTTACACACAGTGTATCCCTTTCCAAATAGATTAAGCAGTGACTTAAAGCTTTTGTCTTCTCTACACAATCTTTTCTTTGATTTAAGAATGACTCTTGCTGTCCAGATACAGTCAAACATGGAGCCAGAAGTGCAGTAGAAGAGACTGCCATAGAAGCTTTAGCTTTAGGATTTCTTGCTAATAATCTACCCTTATGTTTCAAGATTTTTCCTACAGATTCCTCTGTCACTGATACTAAGAAGTACCATCACCATGGGTTCCTACACAGCGATCTGTCACAAACATATCTTGTGGGATTTGACACCCTTGTATCCAGTAAGTAAATTACCTTAGAGGTCTCATGACCATCACGCATCCAAGCTGTCTGCATAGCAGACAACAGAGTTATCTCCTCTCCACAGAACCTGTTTGCACATCACATCCACTCAGCTTATGCAGCCAATGTAGTGACTATCAAACCCAAACCAGAAGCTGTCTGTTCTCCTACATAAGCTGATGTCTCTCAAACCCAGAACGCCACCTGGCTGGGAAAGCAACGCAGATGCAAACTGACAGTACCAAGTGTGTCCTCATCATCACCATCAGCAAGGTGCTACTGAGCTTGACAAGAGCTCTGGAAAGTTGAGATTTGGAGGGAAAGAGTCCCTTCCTCTAGCTGCATGTCTAATTGCTGACCTGCTGATGACACATACTTGTGCTTCTCCAAGCAGAAGCAGACCACAGCCTTTGGTCTATCCCACTCCACCTTACCTGTTGCATCTCAGCAGTGTCAGGACTTAATAAGGAATGTGAGAAAAAATGCAGAAAAGAAGTATTTTCCTGGAGACTCTGGAGGCAGAGAGAGGCCTGAGAGGTGAGAAGCCATTGCTGTGACCTGTGCCTCAAGCATTGACCAATTTTTTTCTGCTAGGGCATGCATTGCTTTACGTATCAATTCCATTGAATGTTGTGCCATGCAGGAAGAACATCTATTTTGATCTGAGTCAGGTAAGGTACTAAAAGCATTTTCTCTCAGGTAGCTGCAGTTCCCACTTATCAGGGATTAAAAAAAGGGACAATTCTGCCATAGCATCTCTTTGGAAACAGAGAATACTCCTCTGCACTACTCATTTTCTGGAAGTTGCCATACCTGTTCCTATGGCAGGAGGCTGAAGCAGGAGACACTGCATGTCCACGCTGTGTGGGCACGCTTTGAGCGCCCACTTAGCTTCAGTGCATTTAAAGAGCTTTAACGTTATTTATGAGAACAGGTAGAATGAAAAGAAAAAACAGAGTATAGGACAGGATAGCAAAGACAGCCCTGGCATGCCTGGAGGAGCCAGCCACTGAGCACTCACAGTAAATCTTGAAAAATGAGCACAAGAGAGCTCCCATCACTTTCCCAGGAAGAACAGCCTGTCCCTAAAGCCAGCTCTGCTCCCAGCCCCTCTGCCATCGGGAAGGATGACAAATCACAAGCCAACAGCCAGGTGGCTGAGGTCCTGCAGTCCTCGTGGGGTGAGGGACCCTTGCCAGGCAACGGCCAGGGGCCATGCAGCAGCCAGGGACCAGGCCTGGAGGCAGCCGCATGCTTGAACCCCTGCACACTGTTCTAGGCTGATAAGGTTGGATTTTTTTGCTCTCTCGTTCTGCATCATTCCCACTCATCTGCCACCACGACTGGGGAGGAAAAAGATGCACCAATATTTTCTGTGTGGTGACCCTTATTTTATTTTTTCTTTAAGTCCAGCTTCATGCCTCCAGTTTAATTAGTTCTAACAACACTCCAAATACACTTTTCAGCTTCACAGAGACATACCTTTCCAGGAGACAATCATCACACTAGGCTGAACTGTCATGTACAAAGCTGGTTTTGTCTCTCCATGTTCCAAGACCATTTCTGTGAAGCCTCCCCACACTTAGACATGCCTGATCCTTTCCTCCCCCATTAACAGTCACACTTCTCTCACACTCCCCCTTTCAGCTTCCTTGATGCTGCCTTACAGGGTTTTGTTTGAAGGTGTATAAAAAAAGAAATGATAGACTTAGGTTGGCCCTGTTATAGGTTGCTGCATGACAGCTTTTCAAAGGAAGCGTGCCTGTGCATGTGTAACATATACAAGGATATAGGCCACATGCATAGGATGATCATCAGCTGATACAGATCTTCCTTTGGAAAGGACATACATTTTGATGGTTTGACGGTTTGTCTAGTGTTTTATTTCTTCATCTAACATATCTAGGCTTTCTGATGACACATTTGATGCACATGTTATTTTTTAATGGTCAAAGTTTTCTATTTTAAGCCAATCATGCCTATTTGAAACCTTAATCTTTCTCTTGAGAACGCCTTTTCTTTCCATGTTTGACAGTTCCCCTACTTTTTCCCCATTGACCCCTATTTAAAATAAACAGAGTAATAAAAAGAGATCATTATTCTTTATCCTCATTGCACTGAAACTTTATGCTTTGCAGCAGTAACTGCTATGATACTTCGGCACCTTTCCCTGTATCTACCACCAAGGTCCAAAACAAAGCCAGCAAACATGGCACACAGACAAGCTCTTCAGCAAAGCAACCACCTTGCACTCCACAACAGAGATGATGAACTTGTCCAAGCATAGAGAAGACCTTAACCATTTGAGGTAGGGCTAGATAGCCATTTCCAGCTCCCCTTTCCAGACTCCATAAAATCTTGGTCACCGCCACACATCTAAACTCAGGATCACACAAATTTGAGGATCCATGTTTAATTTGTTGCATAGTACATAAAGAGAGAGCAGCGTGGGCATGCACATATATGTTTGCTTGTTTGGAGGACGAGTGAAGCTAAATGATTCTTTTTTCACAGAGTCACTGTGGCCATTCTAGGTCAGTTTTTTTTTTTTACCTCTTTTTTCTGTTTTCAGAGTACCATCCCCAACAACAGTTCAATCCAAAGGCGGCTGAGACACACCTCTAGTTGTGAAATGGCTCAAAAAAGAGTACAAAGGCAGTTTAGCATTGAAGAAGCTATCGTGGGTCATCTTTTCAAAACAGAGCTGGTTCTTTCCAGTCTCAGTAGAGTAAAGCTGATGGTACATTACACACCTGACCCTCACAGGGACTGAAAACCAGCTGCAGGAAAACAAATCTGAATTCCCCAAGCTCTTCATAATGCAGCTGCTTTCTAATGGGCTTTAGAGCATGTGGTGGTGTGATGGAAAGGTTTTATTAACACAGAACCTGCATAACCCAATTGTAAGTTCTAATCCATTCCAAATCATGTCAATAAAGCCTGTCTGCCTAATCCCCACTCTACAGCTGGAATAGCAGAAGACAGTGGCTCAGCTTGAGGAAACAAACTGGAACAACGTCTGTGCTTACCACCTTTCAAAACTGCTTTCCAAATGGACTCTATATTTGTACCTGGGCAGGAACAGCTCATAACTCCATCAGTCAGTGGAGGTCTCCACCAATTTACATAACTCAGTGCACAGTCCTGCAAACTGCTGTAGCACAGAGGCAGACACACATCCCACTCAGTGCTTCTCACTGAGGGAAATCTCCCAGCAGAGGCATAGGGTAGAGAACAGAAAGATGGCAACTGCTTCGGTCTCACCAGCATAACTCAACATGTGGGAGAAAACAACACAGCTACAGTCAAAGCAGATGTCTAATTTGTTAAAAGATTTATTAGACCACTTGCACATACACATAATCTTGTTTTCTGCAATGCAGAGATAGCATTGGGCACCCTAAACCTGGTTTAGACACACACTGAGACCAGCACAAAAAAAAAAAAATCTACCTCATAGCAGGTCTGGGATAAAGATCTCACACCCAAGTGAACTGGGCTCCTTAGAAACATTTAAATGGAAGTAGAGGAACACCTAGAACTCACTGTCTAGTAACAAAGCCAGGTGGTAAGCCTGAAAGAGACTTTTCTTGACTCTAACGTGAAAGATAGCAAAGACATGGGGGTTTTATCAGCTACAACAACAACAAAAAAGCTGGATGGATTTGGTGCTTGTGACAGCATGATGAAGAGAGAGATGTAAAATCCAGGGCAGGGCATGCAAGACCAAATTCAATTACTCAGCTCTGTCATTTCTGATTTCAGGTTAAAATTACTACCCTCATCCTATAGCAGCACCTTCAACTTGACCAGCCCTATGCACAGGCTGGTGAAACATTTAGTTCTGCTTATAGGTTCAAGACTAAGAAAAAGCTCCCTATGCTATCAGGCTCCTTTTGCTGGTGTCCTGTGGATACGACCTCTGCTTAAACATTTCTGCTCTCTTTCTTTGCCATGAGGTTACTGTTTCTAGACTACACAATTATATTAAGAAAATTCTCAGCAGCGGTATCATTTATTTGAAGATGATTTAATCTAGACCAAAAAAAAAACTACCCAAAAATGCAGATCCCCATCATGTTGCTGGATGGAGGAGGAAGGGAGGAAGTGTTTGTTTTTCACCGACCCTTTAAAACAAATGTTTTCCCGTCTGTATCAGAAAACATGCCACATCTGAGGAAAATTTAACACAAATCTCCTTTCTGTTTTCTGTTGCTCTTCAAACAGGGTATTTCAGAGACTGCTTCACTAATGAGGAAAAAAAAATGGATTTGGTTTATTTCAGTAGCAGAGGTTGTGCCTTGGTTCTCTCTGATATATTAAACATCCCTTGATTGTGCAAATGCATCCTGATGGTGTCTTTGTGTTCCTGTCACTCCTGATTTATGGGGGCCTTTTTTCCACTCAGAAGAAGAATTTGCATTTCAATTTCCATTACTTGCACCTCTCTCTGCAGTGCTCCAGCCCTGGAAGGGAGCTCATGCTCTGCTTCCCCAGAGCTGCCCCACACAGCACTAGCATTGGGGAGGATACAGGAGTAGGGGTGGCACAGGTACTGTTCTATAAGAGCAAGCTCATGCTGCTGACATCTCCAGAAGGACACATGTTTGTTTATGCCTAGTGAGGGCCCTTGACATGTTTGGTCCTATTTCTTACTCCTTCCTCCCTGCTATGATGGAGGGAGCAGGCTTGTGTCCTGCCTGGTTCTCAACACAGGCCCTTGTTTGCTCACCTGTTCTGAGAAACAGCAGCTAGCAAAAGAGCAAGAAGGACTTGGATATGGCTCAGGCTTGTCCCTGCAGGTGACTCACCCCACTGCCTTCTCCATTCTTCTGGGGTTGTCCCGATTTTGACAACATGAGCAAACCAAAAATCAATTGAGAGCATAGCAAATGTCTTGGACAGGTGGGTTAAACAGGGCTCCAAAAGCTGCTCTCCATTCTAGGCTTTGTTGTTATCTCTCATGCAAATGACGGTGGCCACAATAAATTCCTGTGTCAGCCCAGGCTCTGCACTCCCAGGCACACGTTGCCTCTTCTTGTTTGTGCAGTCTGGATGGGCTGTCACAGGCAGCCTGAGCACAGTATAAACCCTCCAAGGCTGCACGAGGGGTGGGCTTGGAGCCAGCAATGTGTGGGAAACCACATGGGCTGCATTGCAGACCCCACTGTCCACCTTGCAGCTAAACTTATACATTGATGGATGTAGTTCATGTCTACCTACAGAACATTACAAGCTTTGAAAGGGGAAAAAAGAGAGAGAGAGAGAGAGAGAAAAAGATAGCTTCAGAAACGGAGGAGGAGTTGCCAGGACACATCAAGCCTTAAAGATACGAGTTGCAGAAATGCATTAAGGCTCGTTTTTCAGAGCTGTCTGCCCTGCAGCCGTTATCAAAACTAAGCACTATTACAAAAAGAGAAACAAACCGAACCTTATCGGGTGTTTGTTTGGACGTCAAGGCCACAGATTCCTCATAGGCCGTTGGAAGTCAAATGTCACGCCATGTGCCATAAGCCTGCATCAGCTTAATTTGCAATGGCCTGAAACAATATGTTCAAAAATACATTTTTGCTTTGACTTGTTTGAAGTACATTGTATTGACCTAAGGGTTTTGACTATCACCCAATACCATGTTGACTTTTACTTCATCGTACAAAGCCAAAAGGAAACAACGCTGAGCTGATTAAAACATGCACATCGTTTCCAGGGGGTGGAAGGGTGACAAATTTATGCTGATTTCACTGAATCAGCAATTTCCAACTGAAACCAGTTTCAGGGCAAAAGCTCTCCAGAAGCATCAGTGGGAACACGCATGCTGTCTGCAGTGTGCACCTGAGACACTATGCACAAATAGATTCATTCAAACAACCAGCTTTGGTCCCTTTCTTCTCCACTGAACTCCTGGCTTTTTGGCTTTCAGAGGTTTGCACAGAGTGCCAAAAGCTATTGTGTTAGGCAGTATCTGCCCTATTTATCCAGCTCGCAGCTGGCTACAGAGGAGCTTTCGTCAGTGGGTCTGAACTCACAAATGCTGACACAGAGATTATCTGCCCCGTGAAGAACAGTTTAACCAGATTAATCTGTGGGAGACTCCATCAGCCTCTTCCCTGCAGAGCCTTACAGCGAAGGACCAGCATAATCTCACAGCCTGTGGAGTGTGGTCTCCCACCCAGGAAGAAGCTATCCCATTCCTCAGGATGCCTAATCTTTTCCTCTCTTGGCTTGGCTCCTTTGCACTGACCACCATCCATTCCAGGGAAGGGTCAGCCTGAAGGACACGATGGGATGCGGTAGGATGGGGTACAGAAGACTGCACCCTCATTTTCCACACTCCGGAGTTGGCAGCCCTGCTTCCAGCACAATATGCCATTCTAACAGGGACAAAGAGCAAAGCCCCACATAGGCCCCAGCCCTTAAATGTAACAGGTTTACGCAGCAGAGTGCAGTAAGGGGGAATTGCTGAAGGTCATTTCTCACCTGCCTGACTCCAACTGGCTTGTTTTCAGTACAGCAGATAAAAACATAAGCCAGTTAGCTGGCAAATCCAAGCTCAGAAATCATGTTCCCTCAGCAGCTCATGCAGTTTCATAGGAGACAGGAGCAGGAAAGACCGATCAAATCACATCTTACACAGACTCTTAAATAAGGGAGGAAGGTTTGACATTAGCATTTTTTTTTCCTTTTACCCAACCCCCGTCCTTCAAGCCAAGATTTAAACATCTCAAAATGGTCTGATTTTAAGGTGAAGTAGAAATCCTGGCAATGGATGATGACTAATACACTATGAATGACAGAAACTTGGTAGAACACTAAAAAGCAAATGGGATATTATAATACCTGACTGCAAGTTAGATAGAATAGTGGGTTCAAGTCAAAGGGTTGGAGGAATAATGCAGTCTTTTAAATACCTCTGTGGAGTTAACTTAGAAATCTTAAAACTCTTAAGGGGAAAACACTCATAAGTGCAGAAGATCATACCATCAACTCCGCATGAATTCACAACCCCAGGAGTTGTAGTACATTTATAATCCCATGCTGCACATTTATCATAAGGACTCTAAATAAAGACAATTGGGTGTACAGTTTTAAAAGAAACAGTGGCACAATTTAAAGGAAAAGAAGATGAGGGAATTCACCTGTAAGCTGGCACAAAGAACATAACAGCTCCTCAGAGCTTCAAACAACTGTTTCTTGGAACAGCTAATTTGAGCAACCATGAGCAAAAGCAGCTATTCCTGACTTCTTTTTCAGTAGCGCGCAGGAACTAATTCAAGAAGCGACGATAACCGAGCCCTTAAGTAATAGGGTTCACAACATAATTAAGGACAGTGTCCTAGGAGGAGGCAGTGAAGGAAGAGATATACGAGTAACACTAGGTTTTAGGAAAGTGTTTAGAGCACAATGAGAGTTATTCAGAAGGACATTAGTTCAGAGTAAAGTAAGCCAGTGCTGTACAGATGGCTTAAATAATATATCAGTGATGTGGGAAGGGAGCTCTTGGTGAGGTCACAGAATCTACAGAGGATATAGGTTATTTTGGGCAGGTCAAAACAGCCTCTCAAGAGCAGAGAGGACTCTTGGTACTGGAATAAGACTTAACCAAGAAAGGCAGATGGCCAGCACAATGATAAGCAACACTGTGTCAACAAAACCAAACTGATTATCTCAGAAAGCCCACATTAAAGCCTTGCCAAGTCGTTTTGCAGGATTTTGAGCAGCAACAGCCTGAACAAGAGAGCTAGAGTCCCTGCACCCAGCTCAGCACTCATCAGCCTGAGCACATTGCCAACAGGCAAGCTGTCCAGCTCCATAAGAACTGGAAGGAGGAAAGCCACAGATAAGAGGCAGGACATCTCACCTCTGGCTGTGATGGATTTTGCAGAATGTGAGGAGGTTTGGAGAAAGGACTGATGGACTGCCTAGGAACAATATCCTTTGTAAGGAGGAAACCTTGAACTTGTTTCTGGTCCCTTTTACAAAGGAAATCCTCTTTCCCACTACAAGCACCAACTACATTATAGCAAAACACTTGATTTCTCCCAGGACTCTCACCACAGTACATTACTGTTTGAGATTTTTGATCTGCTATATTGCATAGATACCACATCAGCAGTAGAATACACAAATATTTTGTGACCTCTGAGAGTATGTGTTTGGCAGCTTATTCTGGATTTAACAGCACAGTGGCTGATGATTGCAAGGTGCTGAATAAGGAACTGTAGCTATCCCTCTTGATTCCAAGCTCCTATAAAGAGAAAAAATGATAGAAATGTATAAAATAACAAAAATGGTAACTGGGGAACTTCTGTGGTCCCAGCACAGGGCCAAGAGGATATACAGGAGCCTTAGAAGATGGCAAATCCAAATCTGGCATGTGGGAAATAACGCCCACCAACCCCATCCTTGCTTTCAATATACAATTAAACAGCAGAAGTGACTGCCACAGGAAGGTAGCAAGACCAGGATCCCCACATCATTAAATACCAGACCAAGCAATCCATAGGAAAATAAAACCATACTCAGAGATTTTATCGCTAGAGAGACTCCAAGCCTCAGCACTTACACCAATCTCTAACCTATACACATGGGATTATCCTACACTTGCCTGCAGCAAAGTCTGAACACCTTTCGATGTGCTCCCTGCTGTGGTTAATCACCAGCAGTTATGTACTGGACCAACCCCAGCTCAGCCGTTCCTCTTTCGGCTGAGCTGGATGACATTTATAATCAAGGCAATCACATTTACTGCTTGATTTTTTTTTTTTTTTTGAAGTGGCTAAGCATTACAGGGGTCATAGGCAAGACAAGCAACAGGTCTCAGCTGGAGCATGAAGCAAGTACAGCATCACATGAGGGCAGCTGTGAGTCACAGCAGATGAAGTGGGCATCAGTGTTAACTTTTCTGATGCTCATTCAGGGTTGGGGATTTGGTTTTTTCCTCCTTACAGGATCAGTTCATTCTCATCATTTTGAGTCAGATCAGACCAAGCAAACCCTGCTTAACACCCCATTTCCATTTTATAAAAATAATTGCTTTTATTAGTACAGCTGCTATGATTCATGCTGGTTAATACCCCAGAAGGCAGAGGCGCTTTTCAGACAGCTGTCACTTTCCACACCAGTCACTGTCAGAGAGAAGCCAGACCAACAATTCAAACTTGGTCTAGCACTAGAAATGCCCAGTATCCTTATCCTCATCACATCACCTTCTTCCATAAGATAAACAGGCAGAAGATTGTTTGCTTAGCTTAGTGCCCAGGGAAAACACAGGTATGACAACACTGAGATGCTGCAGTGACACAAGCCAGTTTCAGGATAAGTAGATTGACAGCTATATATATTTTTTTTTCTAGCTCAGACTGAGTGCCAAATGCCCAAGCTTCCTCTGAGTTCCAAGTTCCTTTTCAGTCATGGCACTTGACCATCTTTCCTTTATGGATTGCCAGCCAATCTCAACAGCGTTCCCAATTCCTAATTAATTTGCTACTCATTTCCTTATCATTGAAAAAGCATATGCAGGCAGAAATGCAGCTTACACACACATATATTATGAGCAGCGAGAGCACATGTCATTTCCTTTCAACATAAGATTAGTCTAAATCTTAATAATGCTGCTCCCTGCCTGCTGCGACTTTTCACTGCTCCCAGGATATTGTTTATTCCTTCTCACATCTCTCAGGGTACTCTTCATCTCTTGTTCTTTTTGCACCACTTCCCACAACTTCCACCCTCCTGTTCCCCTGCTCCACTGTCATGATTCCAAATTTCTTCTCCTACATTACTCTCCTGGCACCTTCTTAGACTGTCACTACATATACCCCCTGCACATTCCCACCTTTGCCTCAACATACTCTCACTTTGCAGCCCTCCCTCTTCTCAGGAAAGCAGCGAGAGGGGAAAATGCCACGTCTCATTTTTATATACAGCATAAACCCAGCCGGGTTTTAGATCAGGCTTTGGCAGAGCCAGAGCACTGGAGCTGCTTGGGATAGCTAATGATCTCATCTTCTGCAAACCATGAGCTTTTCTCTTGGCTTGTTCTCTTTGACCTTAGCACAGAGTTAGATGTTGAGCTGCTGCATCCTCCTGGAATTCAGCATTGACAGTTCTTGCTCCTGTCTGGCTTCTCCTCATCTGTGATACAGCTGCTGTCCCTCCTTCTTTAGGTAATTCTTTTACTGTAATGTTATCTCCATACATGCTCTTACCTCCTGGGGCCTTCTGATCTCCATTTTTAAAGCAAAACTGTAAGTGGTCCCTCCTGGACTACAGCGATACCTGGAAACTGCTGTCATCTCGGCTGGAGGTGCTCCCAGCCTTTTTCACTATTGATGATGGTACCCAGCAAAGTCTAGGATGCTCTTGAGACTTGTGGGTTTTGGCTATGGCCAAGGAAACCATGATAGGGCTTCCAGACTGGCTGACTGGTAACTGTCACTTTCCTCCTTAATTTTGTGCTTGTACTGATGCTTCTCTCCCTAGAAGTATGAGAGTCAGCAGTGACAGAGGCACACAAAGCAGCCAGGCATTTTCTTTAGGCTCCAACTAGAAGGATCCTAGCAACACAGTTTCTAGTGCTTTTGAGCTAGGTTGCAAGTGTCACAAGCCACAGGGCATTCATCAGCTTAACAACTTCACAGGCACAAAGCTCTTTTGAATATTCAAAATATTTTGTTCTTTTCCTCATCCATAAGCCTACAGAATTTCTACAGTCTTAAAGCAAATCCTCTCCATCCCTGGGACAGAAACTTTTCCTATTGTTGTAAATTCCTCCCAGGCTCCTCCTTTACTTGTTGCTAAGTCAAACAACCCATAATTGGCATTCTTAATCTTTCATGCTGAAACACACCTCAGTCCTTCCAGATCCTTCAGCATTTCTTTGTTTTCTCTTCCACTGCTTTTCTTGTTTCACTCTTCCCAGAATCACTTTAGAGCTCAGTGTTCAATGTGTACCCCTGTCCCACGGGCAAAAGGCATACAACAAGTCAGGTCTACAGTTTGTCTTCCTGTACACCTAAACAAACTGTAACTCGGGGACCATCTTCTCCTCCTGCAGTCATACAGGGTTTACCACAACCAGTTCCTGATACTCCTACATAACAGTGAAAGCAAGGTGCTCTGAACTGCCGAATTCATGAAGCTTCTACAATTTGTATCACCCCTCCAAAAATCCCCTTTCCAGAAACAGGTGTCTGCCTCAGTGCTCTTGAGGGTCTCCCTTCACACTTCAGAGACAGAGTTGTGGAGGATGAGACAAAAAACGTGAGGCATTTTTAGTTCTGCTGGTCATAAAACTATTGTATTCATTCTGTCTGAGTTTTCCCACCTTCCTTACACCTTGTAACACATTTCAGGTCAACTTCTGCCACTCCATGCACTCTGCGTCACACCACAACTTTTTACATCCTCCCTACGTTCCCAACATCATCTCAATGCTTTACAACCTCCATGGCCTAAGCCCACTCGTTGTTCTCACTAATGCATCCCTCCTGGAACAGCAAGCAGCAGCAGCCACTCTGCACTGCACAAGGACTGGTTGGGTGTCTGGCACAGTAAGTTGACTGGCCAGCCAGACATTGCCTTTCAGTGGCTGGTAGACCAAGCAGAGTAGACATCCTTCCTTTAGTAAGAGCACCAGTAGGACCACTCTCCTCCATCCACTCACCTCAGGTTATGAGATTAAACTAGCCAACATGTTCTTATCAAGGGGGTGGCGTTGATCACCTCCATTTCATTTCCTTAGATAACACTAGCAATAACAATAGCATAAACAGTGCAGCCCAAGACTGCATTGAATTTTTCTTCTGATACATTGGTTTGTAACTTCATAGCTTTATTGCCTTTTGGACTCTCTAAATGTGTGCTGCACATCTGAAAGGCTTTCGGATGTATAGATGGAAAAATTTACTTGAAGAGGAGTCTTATTAATCATTTTACAGTTTCCCTGAGACTGTCTTCCACTGCAACCTTTATCCACGCTTTCATTTTCAGTTTCTCTGACCCATTTCCCTATTTTGCCTCAAGTCTCACTTCATTTGAACATGCCCCCAATATCACTCTTACTGCTCCTGTTGTACAAGGAAAAGCTATCATCTTTCTTGCATTTCATTAATCCCTAATTCATGTAAAAGAAACTAGTTTAACATTTCCTCTTTCAAAAATTTCTGCTGTGGCCTCTTTTCCTTTCTTTTCTGCACTAAAATTGAAACGATACTGCTGAAGATTGAGAGGTCAGGGGGAGAAGCATCTCAGGAACAATCCAATGTGGTAAAACACAAGAGGCTGCTACTTCCAAATAGTACACCAAACACCTCTAAATTACCTGCAATATGAGGCAGCCCAATCGCTAGAAAATTCAGTAACATGAGTCAAATCTGTGAATTAACAGGCCACACATTCTGTTTGGAGAGCATGTCAGGAGGCAACCCAAAGACCTCTAGACACGGGAATTTAAGTTAGGCCCAGCAAATGGGATGAAATAACCTTTAAAAGCAGAGTATCTAAACATCTGAAAGAACATGCTGTGACAGACTCCATGCTTTAAGAAAATCATGTGTCTTATCAACGCCTGAATACTTTACATATGACATGCTAGTGAGTGTGTTAAATCGGTCCATGTTTATACCCCAGCAGTATTAAAATCCTTACTGTAGCACTGAATTAATTCTGTGATGGATAGAGATTCATTTCCAGGCTGTGTCACATGCTCCTTAAACACACTTATTATCTAGAAATGAGAACACCCAGTGAGTGACAAAATTGCAGATAACACCAAGTTATTTGAGGTAGCCAAGACCAGAAGGAATAGCGAAGAATCCAAGGGAGACCTAAGCAAACAGAAAATGTGATAATAAGTTATATTCAATGTTGTTAAATGCAAATAATACCTCTAAAGAGGGCAAAACCATACATTATTCACACATCTTTCAGATTTATGAAATAACAATCTTGCCAAAGAAAGGAACTGAGATGGCAATAGGAACAGCTGAATGCTGAGCTCAGCTTACTGTGCAGCTGTGGAAAAAAACCCAACCATGATGTCAGAATGGAGGAGGTACAGGATGAAGCAATACAAATATTGTGCTGAGCCCTCTAGATTTCAGATGTGGGATCACCCCCAGATTATTATACACAGTGCTGGTCATCATCTCAAACAGAAAACAAACAAACCAACCAGAAGTGAGGAGAGTGGGTGTCCCATGACCATGATCAGGCTGTACAATTTAAGAGGATATATACTGACAGCTCTTACAGATGGAGTAATGATCTGGCCTAAGGCCATTTCCTATGTGCCTGCCTTCTCCACTACATTGCAGACAAAACAGCCACCTGGATTTCCCCACATATCGCTCTCTACCAAGGTGTTTCAGTTGTTTCAAGACTGGCCCACAACAACCAATCCCGCATTGAATTTAACTCTACTGAATATAAAAGCTCATAGCTAGAGACATCTCTCAGTTTTCAGAGGCTGATTTCCCCCTCTGCTGTTGCTATTATTGAATTCTCTACTCCTGTTATGTAAAGTAATTTGTGCCATTGTATTCAGAGAATATGGCTAGCACAGTAGATAGCACACAAAATAAGACGATATTGTATCACTTATCTGAAAATCTGCTTACAGCAGAGGAGGAAGGAGAAGAGAGGGCAATTGCAGAAACAGCAGGTAGGGGGTCTGCCAAGGAACCTGGACTAGAGCAATGAGGCGGGAATGGTTCTGTGGCACTGCATATGTCACTTGACAGCAAGCAGCCCAGAGGAGATGGCATATGTACCCTCAGTCCTCACCATCCCAGGCAATGCTTGCTGAGGAGCAGAGCAGATACATGCAGCAAAAGGGGTCTTCCATCACTCTTTTTCCTACACCAGCCTAAGAGCCTGCAGCAGCACAGGCTCCTGGCAGCTCTTGGGGTTGCCAGCTACTGGATCCTCCTTTGCGCTTCTGAAAGAGAGGCTGTGGCAGAAATGATAAAGCTCTGCTCCATTTGGACAAAGGAACGGATTTTGTAGCACACGGGTTTGCTTTGGCTAATTAAAAGCACGAGGCCATGCAAGGAAAGCAGTGATTTAATCGCTGAAAATAGCTGGAATTAAAACTAATCACGAGCATTTAGCACGCCACGGATAAAGATGTTTGAAAGTGTTTCTGCCAAGGGCCTGTGGGCTGTCTTCACACAGCTACAGGAAAAAAGGTACACAGAGTCCCTCGCTGATGCACTGTCACATAAACCTGTCTGCCTGTACACTCTGCCACCCTCCTTGAGGACTTACAAACCCTACCAGAATAGTACAGAGAGTACCAGGGCTGCGTTCCTTGAGCAGCAAAGCCAAACATACACTTTGACACAAATTCACCTCATTCCTGGATCAAGGCAGTCTCTCTCTTGGGACCGTGTGTCAACAGGCCAAGACCAACCCTCAAAGGCAGAGGGAAGCACAGCATTCATCCCCTTCCCTCTATCTCCTGCTGCAGCTCATTAGTCCCTGCAGTCATGGCTCTGCCTTCACGATCTTTCTCTTTAAACTTAACAGTGGAGCACTGGGGCTCTCTGGTCCAGAAGGTCCTACTAAAACAGCTCCAACAACAGCAATCCACCACACACTCAGCCAACCTTAAAAGACTGTGAAGTCCATCATAGCACTGAACCATCTGGTGGATGTTTGCTTTGCAGCAAAGGGATGGACAAACTCCAAAGTCTTAAGCCAATCAACCATTTCAGACAGTCATCATGCAGCCAAGAGCCACCATGTATCTCATGTTGCTAATTCATTAGCGGGCCCTTTACTTTTAATCTGTTACAACATCAAGTCTTTGGCACCGTTGGAGATCCCCCCAAATGTGAACAGTTTCAGCAAGTCTTATCTCTGAGCTTTGAAGCAAGATTTTGATTTGTTTCAGGTTACATCAGGACAGTGCACTCTTTCCAGCTTCCTAGAAATTTCCTACATCTCCATTTTCTAGTATCCTCCTACAGACCCTAATCATGAATGATTTATAACCAAAATCAAAAGGGACTTGGCTTGCAATTCTGAATGGCTTCTCCCTACAAATTGTCTGTTACCCCTCTTGCTGATTTTCTACTGTATTTCTGAATATTTTAACTGCTTAGGAAATGCCCTGTAATTCGTTAATATCATATTTCAGCTACAGCAAAGATGTACAAGTGAATAATTCTAACCCATAATCACAGTCATATAAAACCAGCACTGGAAGCAAAACAGCTTTTGAACATCTACTGCAGGTTATGCTTTTGTGAACTCATAGCTCAGCAGTCACACCAGGCCACACAGGTGAGAACACCGGCTTGCACGAAGACAAGTTTCCATTGTGTGAACGGCAAAGGTCTGTCACGCTGCATGGGGATTCAGAATTTAAAGCCCACAAGAGAGTCCAAATAGATTGCTTCAGCAGCACTTTTACAGGCAGGTTTTCTGCCCTTGACCACACTCAGAGAGGCCAAAGACTGCTGAAGAGCTGAAATTATTTAAACTGACCTCCTGTGTGAGACTGACAACATGACAGTTACCTTGCAGACCTGAATGAGATTCCGGTGTTTCAGCAGTACCTTGTTAGGGTTTAACCCTAGCCAGCAACTAAGCACCATACAACTGCTCACTCAGTAAGAAAAAAGTAAAACTCATGGGTTGAGATAAGAACAGTTTAACGTGGACCAAAAAATGAAATAAAATATATGTTAGTAATGAAAATTAATGTAGCAGAAAGAGAGACAAATAAAACCCAAGAAAAGATCAGTGATGGCCAATGCAATCGCTCACCATCACCATTGATGCCTGGGCAGCAATCTGCCCCTTTCTGCTAGCTCTCCCCAGTTTATATATTGGGGCTTTTTTGTTTATATAAATGACAATCTATGGCATAGAATATCCCTTTGGCCAGTTTGGGTCAGCTGTCCTGGCCATGCTCCCTCCCACCTTCTTCTACATCTCCTCACTGAAACTGAAAAGTCCCTCGCTTAAGATTAGCACCATTTAACAACTAAAAAAAAAATCCTTGTGTTATCAGCCTTATTCTGACACTAAAAACAATACACAGCACTGTACCAGCTTGCTAGGAAGAAAACGAACTCTCTCTCAGCCAAAAATCAGCATATACCTAGTGGCACAGGTTCAGCTATATGAATATCTGGCCATAGAAACTTAAAGTTCTTTGTTTCCAGTGGGTCTGATTTCACACTACTAAATGATAGGTGCCAATACTTCACTATTTCCAACTGAATAATTATGAGCTGTTATTTTTGTTGTTTTGTGTCTAAAAGAGCAAGCTTGTCTCTATCCAAGCAGCAGAACTCTTGTAATAGATTCCACTCACAATCAAATTCTTCTCTTTCATTGAGAAGCTCAGCAGATCCATCTTACGCTCTGAGCCCTTACCACCACCCCCAACCCAGGAGATATTCCTTCCCATGTGCCAAATTCACAGCAGAGATGCCGAGCCCTATCCATTCCGTTCAGGACCAAGATGAGCAAAAGTCCACTGTCAACCAGGGTGATCTCCAGTTAGATGCCACAACTGGTGAAATCAGAGTAAGCTTTGAATCAAAGAAAGGTTCAGAAGTCCACACTCTGCCCCAGCAGCATGGGTAGCTGAGAGCATGTAAGGCTGCATTTACAGGACTGTAACCAATAGGTTAAGGAAAGTAATTACTTCTCTTCATATAGTACTTGCTAGACCACATACGGATACTTTGGATCTGTCAGTACAAGACAGATGTTGAAAGCTGGGACAGGTTCAGTGAAGGATCACCAAAATGCTTAGGGGACTGAAGCACTTGCCTGCAAGGAGAGGGTGAGGGACTTGGACTTGTTCAGCCTGGAGAGAAGATTTGAGGGACCTAATAGCCATCCACCCAGTACATAAAAGGAAATGGAACCAGGCTTTTTACTGCAGTATACAGCAGGAGAAGAAGAAAGAACAGTCTTTAAGTTAAACATGTAAGCAAAAGATTTTTCTCTGCATAATAGGGAAGCTATAGCAGTCATTGCCCAAAGGGGTGGTGTAGACTTCATCCTTTGAGATTTTCAAAACCCACCTGGCCAAAGTCCTGAGCAGCCTGGCCTGAGTTCAGTACTGACCTTGCTTTGAGCAAGAGGTTGGACACCTGAGGTCTCTTCCAGTTTAAAGGATCCAATGATTATTTTTTGCCCCCTATCAAAACTGAGCACCCAGTTCCTCAACTTGAATCCCGTCCAGGCATTCAAATACAGTGGATGTCTCAGTAACCAAAGAAAATGCGATGGCTTTGAAAAACTAAACATGTTCCTTAATCACACACACACAAAAAATCAATACAGATATCTGAGGAAATCTTCCCTCCCTTCATCCTTCATGCAGGCAATGTCCCCTCTGCCCTCCACACAGAGCATCCTTTCCTGAGGACAGATGCTCTGTTTGCTCTTTCACTCTCGCTTATTAGGTTGCAACACTACCTGCTACTCTTACTCTAGGATTTGGCTGCTTTGTTGTCTTGTCAGAAAAGGAACAATTTTTCTCTGCTGTGACATGAAGAGATGTCACTTTTGTATGTCTGTCGTTTCCCCCAGATGCACATCACTCTCCTAGAATCCAAGGGAATGCACATATTCACACAAAGTTGGAAACGAATATGCCTGGATCAGCCCCCAAACCGGGCACACATACATGGCATTGTGCTAACACACCCACCCACTCAAAGATTAACTAAATTTTGACCCGATTGCATCCAATTAACCTGAATTTCTCACTTTTTTTTTTTGTAAAGCAGTTTCCTTCACAAGCCCGTTGGCCTTTACCTTGTGGCTATATTATAAGTATGATGCCCTAGAAAAATTGAATTGGAGAGGAAAGCAAAAGTATGAAAAAGAAGTAGCGCAAGACAACAGTACAAGGAAAAGACAAAGAAGCAGGAAAGTATCGGAGGCCTTATTTTCATATCCGATCTAACTTTGCTAAAACAACCATTTGTTTCACTCCTTCCCTCTGTTTGCCTGTAAACTCAGTAATGGGACAAACAGTTCACCTTTTGACACATCAGGAAAGCACCTCCCGTTGTGCTGATACCTGCTGAAGCAAAGCACCTGTGCACAGGCTTTAGGCTAGGCACATATGAGGAGAGACACTGCAATCCCAGAGATGAGAGCAACACAGTGGGAAGAAAATAAAGCAACAGAGAGCATTAATGGGAAGAAAAAGAGATAGAAGAAGCAGAAAGACGAAACAAAAGAGAAAGAAAAAAGGAAATAAAGATAAATTAAAGCTAAATAAGACATAGAAGCAAAAGAGAGTGTATGTAATGCTGGTGAAAAGTGTGAAAGGTGCAGTGGATGGGAGAAAAAAATACATTGAAATATATTTGGATCAAAAGAAAAAAGGCTCCAGTCCAGGAAAAAAAAAATAAACAAACAAAAAAACCCCACAGAGCTAATTAGAAGAGATAAATCTATAGTCAACACAGTCTCAATTCCTGCAGCCTTCCACTCCCCAGTGCTCCCCAGGCAGAGCCACCGGTCTTCCCTGCAGGTGCAACTCCAGCACAGCAGATTCAGCATTGGGTAGGGATATCATAGCCCAGTATACTTCCAGTAAATAGGTACAATGACATTGCAGAGAGAATGGGGGCAGATACAGATGCAAAGAGAGAAAAACCAGAAATGGGATTCAATGAGACCAAGCCCATTTGTCAAACAAAGCAGGGAAAAGAAATAGGGACTTATTTTTGGATAGTGCTTCTGAAGTGAGTAACCCTGCCCCCTCCTGCTTGGTCTTGTAGCCCACCTCCTTCCCTCAGTTCACTGCTCTATTTTGGGTTTAATTATACACCATGCACAGGGACTGGAATACACTACAATCTTCTCTGGTGCAGATTTTCAACTCTTCTGTTTTGCCTTCTCTACTTTTAATAAGTCTACGTGTGAAATGAAAAGACAAAGAAAGAAAATCATTCTTTTGTTTCTCAGATGAACAGGAACACCGTTTGGCTTTCTCCCCCTTCAATCAGGCTCATTCTCTATGCCCTAGTGCCGAGGCAGCTCTGCCAATTATGAGAGAAGGTTTTACAGGGCTCTTTTTTTCCTCCTTTCAAAGGAGCTGATAGCCTGACCAGGGAAAAATACAAACAACTGTGAAATAAAATAAGGGGCACAGAAAGAGGGGAAGAGAGAAAGGACATATTTACTTTCTCTGCAAGAAAGCAAATTACTTCATCCAGACATAGGAAACTGTTTCTACTGCTCTGTCCCCTTTGTGCAGGTCCTCCCTAAACACCACTGTATGACACCTGGCAAGATCACTTGCTGTGACTGGAAGGTGTGCCAAGTCTGGTGCACATCCTTGGCCACTAAGGTGGGAGGTGACAGCAGGGAGAGATCTGCAGATAGTGATAGGCAGAGGTGACATGATAGAAGCCTCTGTCCCATACAGAGATCCTTCCATCATCCAAACACCTGCACTGCAGCCCTGCGCTGCCACCCTACTCTCAAGGGAGTCCCTGTAACAGGCACAGACCCTACATAGGGACATCCTGACCCAAGGAAGGGAGAACCCCAGCTCTGGCGACAGCGTATAGTAAAGACTACATGTAGCCTAAAACCAAACAGCTCTTCCTAGGCCACAGGCAGTAAGTGCCAGGAGCCCACACAAGGTTAAAAGGAACATACCACCACTGCAAAAAGCTGTGCTGATGGTATCCACAGTAAACTGTTTCTAGACACTTCTCTTCACAAAGCAAAGCCTTCCTCTGCCCAGCCAGCCAGCTCTGAAGTGTTCCTTTGATGCCTGAGAGTATGCAATTATCACTACTAATTGTTTGCATAATTACAGTGCTTACATGCCCTGGTCTGGTCAGGACTCATATGCCAGATGCCACAGAAAGCAAAGAGATAGCAAGATGAATTCTTCTTTCCACCACAGGCCACCAAGACAACCACAGCAGCCATAGAACCAATATGAAATGAGGGTGGAGGGTGATGGCTCTTCCTCTTCAGCCTCTAAGGGCAGGAAATGCAATTGCTCTTTGCAGTGGGCTTCTAGCATAGCAGGCACACAGGGCTTTTAGACAAAGAGGTGACAGAAAAGAAGGCACAGGGCAAGACAGATGCCCAGGCAATGAGCCTCTTCTGTGCAGAGTTACTGTTGTGGGACCTTCCTCCTTTGTTCTTTATCAATGGAAAGAAGAATCAATAGATGTATATGACAGACTTAAACCTCAAATATGTCAGTCTGAGGAAATGTGCTTTTTTACAGGAAAGACTAGGTTTTATATATGGACTATAAAAGGACTGGGCAAGTTACAGACTCATGTGGGAAGCTGATTTAACCTTAACCCAAGCCACAGATATCTTTCAAATTGTGTGAAATGCAAATTTAGGCTTGAGATAGCACAAGGAGCTATTCCAGGTGATATCATTCAAAAGAGACAAAGAAATCCCCAGAGCTGAAAGATGCACAAAACTAAAGCAACAATCACAGATCTTCAGATTACAAGTACAAAGGGCTGACTCCACATCTAACCACAGCCAAGAAGGATTCTCTTGTGCCTCCACTGCAGCTGTACCAAGCCTTACACAAACAGGAAAGGAGCAGAAAACACTTAGCATTCGGTCAATTATGTCATCAGTGCTTACATACAATAAATGCTTTTTCAAAGTTATATTGCAGCTATAGCCAAAGCCCCTTGCATGCTTGGGCAGCACCGGGGCAATGATCCATGTCTTTTGGTAAATGAAGTGACCACGGTACAAACTGCTTCAGGTTTGCAGCTACAGCTGAATAGAGACAGAGCTCTATCTTTTTATGCCAGGCATCAGTGCTCTGGGCAGTGTTAATCCTAGAAAATAAATAGCACAGCTAAAGAAAATGTGCAGAAACCTAAGGCAAGGCACGATGCTTATTTAGGACTTGAAGTACAAGGGCAAATAACTCTTTCCACCCTGCTCAAAAAGAAAAATTAAAAAAAATCCCTCTACAACAGTAGCACTTGGTGACAGCCTTCCACACAGTGCATGCAAATTAATGTAATGTAGCTCAAAGCCTGCCTTACTGCTATGCTAGACACGAGGAAGCTGGCTGCAAGTGTCTTCTGGTACAGCATGGCTGTCTCCAAAGCTCTGCAGAGAAACACAGGGCTCCTCCATTGAGTCGCCCTCCCATCGTGAGCTGCATTAAGATGGAGGGTAATCACTGCTGAGTCATTCGGATGGGACAGGAAAATAACCTTCCTCCAAGCAGGAAGAAGAGGAGGCAGAAGCAACCTTCAGACTAGAGGTCAGCTGTTGGATGCATTTCACAGGTAGAGCACCCAGGAAAAAAAGGTTTCATTTTTTTTTTTAGCTCTTTCATCTCCATTGTGGTCAAATATTCATCCTCCAAGCTGCACAAGCTGCCAAGGAGTGAGGACTTCCCTCCATTGGCAAGAGCTGATGTCCATGTTAATGCAGACAAGTGGCACGCTCCCAAGGCACAGGCAGTGGCTCTCTGTGACTGGAGTCTCACTTGCATACACGTGTCCCAAGGCTGAACAGCCACATGAACTCCCTGGTGTCTTATAAAGAATGCAGAATTTCTGCTGCAAAGGCTTTTGTAGTGTCTTTTAAGTATACATGGTCACCTTACAAAAGGTTTGCTTTGAGACCTCTGCTCCTCGTTCTAAAAGGGACTGAAGTAGGACCAAGGGGTTCAAGAGACACTTTTAGAACGAGGAGCAAACACACTCTTTCCTTAGGGAAAGAGAGCTAAAAATTTGATTTATCTTAAGATGCAAACACCATAGAATCACAGAATTGTTTAGGTTGAAAAAGACCTTTAAGATCATTGAGTCCAATCGTTAACTCAGCACTGCCATGTCCACCACTAAACCATGTCCCTAAGTACCAGCATCTACACATCATTTAAACACCTAAGATCCAACCTAGGCCTTCCCCAAAGCAACTTCAGGCAGTTTCCTCTTG
>WBNH01010560.1:0-22278 GCA_013401255.1 Urocolius indicus | reverse complement strand
CCCCCAGTCTCCAGCCCTGCAGACTCCATCCCCTGAGAAGTCGGTGCTGTTCAGAAAATAAATCCTCAGCAAGTTGCTACAGGAAAGGCCACCAAGGTTTTTTTTTAATGAGGTCCAAATATTACCTAAGGTTTTGCCATTGCTTTTGCGAAATCCTGCAGGAAGCTCCCAAAGCTTTGGACATCAGCTGGGCTGTCAGGATGTACCTGTGTTTGGGGCTTTCATGCATTTCCTGTTGTATTTTGAAATTTTAGCAAGTTTGTGTCAACAAAGCCTGGATTCTGCTGCTTAAGAGGAGCAACATTTCTCACCCATTCTAGTGAGTCCCGGAGTAGGGATTTACTAAAATAGGAAAGCTCATTTTCCAGGGTTCTCTGTCGGTCCCTAGTACATTATGCCTGTCCCTGCCATCCTCTATGATACCCCTCTTCCTTATTTGCATGTGAGTGATGGACCAAATACCTTGTGTGTGCTCAAGGCCGTGGATGTGCTGCTGGTCAGGAACACAAAATTGCTCAGAGGTGTCCGTGCCTGTTTGTCTGTCCCTGAGAGAGCATCACCAGGGTCTCCGTTCATTCTCCAGCACTGGTTTTTCACCAAGCATTGTAAGAACTTTACATATTGGCAGCCTCAAGTCCAGTGTTTGGATTTGGTAGCCAGTAGATTCAAAACTCACTTCTCCTCTTGTCTTGCTGCCATGGCCGTATTCAGCAAAGTGTTTTATGATCAAATGATGTTGAGCTGTCAGGCCCAGCTCCAGAGAAGCATTTTTAAAAAGTTAGAGGTGTAAATAGGGCTTTGAAACCAAGTGATGCTTAGTCTTGGTTGTCTCCGAGCCTTGCCCTCCACAGTTTGCATGGTAAAAAATACCAAAGCTGCCAAATGCCCATTCCTAGAAACCCCAATCTCTCGCATGCAAAGCACAACGAAGCCTCTAATGGGTGCCAAAGCTTCTCCCAAAGCTGAGGGCAAGCTGTTGAAGAACTGTTGTTGTGTTGTCTTTACAGGTTCATGCAGGTGCAATGTGATGTGACACTTCTTGTCACCCACAGAAGAGGTGTGAACCTCATAATCTCAGCCCCCCTGCCCTCCATCGTCATCCTCAGTCCTGGGAAGAAGTCACCTTGAGGTGCCTCATAGAATCATGGTATGGTTTGAGTTGGAAGAGACATCAAAGCTCATCTCCTTCCAACCCTCTACCATGGACAGGGACATCTTCCGCTAGACTAAGTTGCTCCAAGCCCCATCTAACCTGCCCTTGAATACTTTCAGGGATGGGGAAGTCACAGGCTCTCTGGGCAAGCTGTGCCAGGGCCTCACCACTCTCACAGAGAAGAACTTCTTTGTAATATCTGTTTCTCAGTCTCAAAGTGAATAATGACAAAATTAGTCCCTCTTCCTGCCCAAAGGCTTTGTTCCAAGACAGAAATAAATTCCCATGCCACATGAGCTATGCAATTACTGCCCTGAAACAATGCCAGGCAGAGAAAGAGAAAGCCCGAAAACCTTCCAGAAGTTATTCCCAGTGCTAGCCACCCTCTCCACTTTCACTGCCAAGACCCAGTTACTCTGGCTGCCCACCAGCCACTGACTATGCTTTTCTCTTCTGGATTTCAACACCTAGGAGACTATCTTGCTAAAAAAAACCCTCAGGTCTCCAACAAAGCTACATCCAGAAGATAGTGAAGTCATCTCTTTGTATTTATTTATTGAAGGTCCTCCAGCTTCTCCATGCAAAGCTGTTTCTCCAGCCTTCGAGTGATTTTTCTGGGACTCTCTGCTGCACCTTCTCATATTTTGATCCCCTCTTGAAGTGAGAGCACAAGTAGTTGCAGAGACCTGTTAGGTGTAACATCTTGGTGGAGCTGATTCTGAATTCATACTGCTTTAGGCAATCTTTTTTGGGGGGGTCTAGAATGGGAACAAATGTTCCTTTCTGTGTAGAATCTGTATTTCTGGAGGCAAAGGTTCATCTTATTGAGATTTGATCATGCAGATACCTTGAAGTGAACTGGGCCTTGTGCATGTGGTCATGACTGTGACTAAATCCTTGCTGAAATATCTGCCTGTCTGTGCTGTTTGTGGAGGAGATGATGCGTTGGATCAGGACACAGAATCCAGAAGGTGTGTTGGTGTTTAGAAGATAATTCCTTTCAGGGTGGGGATGTGTTGAATCCATTCACATAAGAGGTTGTAATTAGAGGTTACAGTCTGCATCTTTTAAACATATGGTTTGGATCCAAAGACCATTGCTAAATTTCTGCAGATGGCATTCATCAGAGCCTTATAAATACAGGTTAATTCCTTCCTCTGGCAGTGTGACTTTGTCTCAGAAGCTTTGTGGTGAAGCTCCACAATGTCAACCAAAGCTATGAAGATACTCTTCCTACTGGTTCTTCTTCTCCCTGTGGTGTCCAAGGCTGCTACAAGTAAGTGTAAATACAACTGATGGGTATTTTTGTGTTTGGGAAACAGGGAGTGATTCTTTAAACAAGGAAGGAACTTGTGATATGTGCACAGCTGATGTGATACTTGGCATTGAACCTGTCTGCCTGGCACACAGTAGTCAAGCTCCGGTTAGCCCCTTCAGTGCTAAGGGGGAGAGCAGCAAAGTTTGCAGAACCCATGAATGGTTTCAGACATGACAGCAAAACTCAACAGCAAGTTGGTGCTCTCCCTGAGATGCCACATGCCATCTGCAGATCAATCTGTTGCAAACATTTATACAGGCTTTCTTCACATGTACAAATCCAAAGAAAGATACTTACTTACTGGCTCTTTTATCTCAGTTACAGCGTCAGACACTGTGATGTGTCGGAAGACCAAGGGCAAGTGTTCGTTCCTGTTGTGTCCCATGTTTAAGAGACCCAAGGGTACCTGCTACAATGGACTGGCAAAGTGCTGCAGGCCATTTTGGTGACCTGTGCCTGGGCTTGCAGAAGCACTAGCACAGTTTTGTTCTTTCCATGGGTGAGTATTGGTTTTGGTGCTGCCTTTCCTCAGAGATGGTGAAAGTTATTTTTGTATGTGACCATGTGTTTGTTTTTTACCTGTGTACCCACAACTGGGTTTTCACTGTGTGGAACCTCCTGATCCACTGGACCCTGTTCCTCCATTGTCACCAAGGCAGGGTTGAAGCGGTAGCCTGAAACTAGGCAGCTCCTCTCCACTCTTCTCCCAGTCAAGGGTAGTCTGTGGTGTGAATCAGGCAGAATTCCTTCTTGTGTTGGAGGAGAGTGTGATGTGTCCTGTGTGGTGCTCAAACACCACAGCAGACCTCACCCATCCCATGTACTTTCCTGTGGTAGCCACCCATAGAGCCCTGATGGCTTCAGTTGCCACCCTGGTGTCCCTAGAAGAGAGCATCAGGCTGTTTTCCAACAATTGAAGAGATTTAGTTGGCGAGAGAGCTCCTGTTATGGCCCCACTCCTTCATCTTCATTTCTCTCCCACCTTGTTCTTCCTTGGGATTTGTGTCCATGACCTCATCCTCACTAGACAGGTGAGATCTCATCTGCTCTGGTTAGACCTCCTCTCTCCCCTGGGGCACTGAGTTGCTCCTGCCAATGTAATATTTAGAAATATCTTGGTTAATGTCTAACTTGCCCACTTTCTCCATGCAGGGTGACTGTCTTTAGTGAACAGATGGGTAAATGTGAAATGTCTTATTTTCCTATTTTTCATGTAGGACACTCTTTATCTTCCGTAAGACTATGTACTCTCCTTATAATCTCAAGTGAAGGTGTTTTATCTTCCTTTTCCATCGTATATCCTCAGAAATGCCCTTATCCAGCTTCCCTGAGGACATCTGTCTGATTCAGACCCTGATCTGAAGGAGACATCTGGTCAGCTCTCATTTGGCCCCCATCATGATACAGCAATGGGTGGAAACTGAAGTCTTCAGGGATGTTCTGCGCTCTTGCAGGCTCTGAGAAATATCTCAGCTTTCCAGTATTGAAGTGATGTGTGCTATTTTCCCTCCTCTAACACCAAAGAGACTGTGGTTTGCAAATTATGAGTTTTATGAGTACCTAATAAAAAATGAGCAATGACATCAAGTGCTTTAAACAACTCATTAGATTGAGCGTACCCTCAGTAAGGTCACAGATGATGTGACACTGAGCAGTTGTGTAGAGAGGATTGAGGGCAGGAAGGCTCTTCAGAGGGCCCTGGCCAGGCTGGAACAATGGACTAAGGGCGATGGGATGAAGTTTAACAAGGCCAAAGGCTGGGTCCTGTCCTTGGGCCACAGCAACCCCAGGACACGCTCCAGGCTGGGGCAGAGGGGCTGGAAAGCCTCAGGGAAAGGGCCTGGGGGGGTTGGTGCCAGTGGCTGAAGATGAGGCAGCAGTGTGCCCAGGTGGGCAAGAAGGCNACAGGAAGCTATAGGGAGGTGGGGGTTGGTCTCTTCTGCCAAGTAACAGAACAAGAAGAAACTGGCTCAAGTTGCCGAAGAGGAGATTTACATTGGAGCTGAGGAAGAACTTTTTCCCTGAGAGGGTTGTCAGCTCCTGTCCCAGGCTGCCCAGGGAGCTGTTGGAGTCCCCATCCCTGGAGCTGTTGCAAAGCCGGGTAGCTGAGGTGCTGAGGGACATGGGTTAGTGGTGGGCTTGGCACTGTGAGGAGAGGAGTTAGACTCAATATTAAAGGTTTTTTCCAACTAAAATATGGCGATTCTATATCCAGCCACATCTCCTTGTCAGGCATCTCCAAAACCTGGGGAAGGTTCTAGGTCATCTACTTGAGCTCAGGTCAAGAGCAGGTTTCGTTAACTGCAATCAGTGAGCTTAGATTTGTTCAGCCTAGGAAATGGCTTAAAAAAATCTTATCAGACATCTGTGCTGCTTTTTGTGTATTGGCTTCTCCAGGCACACAGTGAATGTTCTGCAGCTGACATTATTGTATAACACATTGCCACTGACAAAGGAAAAAATCATTAATAGTAATAAAGCTCTCCAAGCCTGAAGGTGCTATTTGAACCTTAATCACCCCTTCAATTTGTAAGCCCTTTGTACTGGTGAACTGAGGCTTGCTCCACTGTAGGAGGTAGCCAAGGAAACAGAAGGCACCTGCTGTTGTGGTTAAGCCACCCTCTTCCACCCAGGATTGATTTTAACCCTTTAGGTCAGGAATAAGAAATAATGATAGCACAAAAGCAAGTAGTGCCAAAAAGTTGCAGTGACTCTGTCATGGGGCTGGCTTTCAGGAATTGTAAGAGATTACTCAGTGGTTGCATAATAAGTGCAATTAGGAAATCAAGTGCTTGACAGGCAATGCAAGAATTGCTACTCATGTTGCGCTGATGAAGAAACGGCTGCAGAATGGGGAAGTGTCAGCAAGATGATTGCCTCCTGGTCACCCACAGTCAGTAGGAGGAGAAAAATCCTGGGAGTTGTGCTTTGATGTCCTAAATTGCTTATCGGCTTTTAAAAGAAACACAGGCATCGTTAACAAAATAGCATGAAAATCATTCTTAATTATGCCCAGTAACTGGGGACAATTAATCCTTTGGTGCAGAGCATGATTGTTGGCTGCCACATCCAGAAATCTGAATAGCCATGTCATGGCTATAGTGGAAAAATCTTATCTTCACAGAATTCCAGAAGATTCACTCCATGGGAAAGATGCATAATGTGAGAGTCAGGGATACACCGAACTGGAAATGCCTACATTGTTTGAAGGCGGTTCACAGTCTAAGGCTCTCAGCAAGACTGGGAAGTTGGATGTCTCATTCTTTAGTCATAGAATCCCAGAATGGTGGGAGTTGGCAGGGTCCTGCAGAGCTCATCCAGCTCAATCACCTGTTAAAGCAGGTTCCCCTTGATCAGGGGGCACAGGAATGTGTCCAGGCGGGTTCAGAACCTCCCGAGAAGGAGCCTCCACACCTGGCAGCTTAGGCCAGGGCTCCCTCACCTCAACACCAAATAAGTTTCTCCTTGTGTTTAAGCGGAACTTTTTGTGTTCTAGCTTATGTCCATCAGCTTGTGACCCATCACTGGACACTATAAAAAAAGATGTTACCCCATCTTCCTGACATTCACTCTTCAGGTGCTTACAAGTGTTGATGAGGCCCCCTCTCAGCCTTTTGCAGGCTGAACAGCCCTGGATCCCACAGCCTTTCCTCATAAGAAAGATCATAGAATCATAGAATCGTTTCACTGGAAGAGACCTTTAAGATCGAGTCCGGTCTTTGTCCCAGCCCTGTCAACCACTAGACTATTTCCCTCAGTGTAACATCCACTCAACTCTTGAACACCTCCAGGGACTGTGACTCCATCACCTCCCTGTGGGCAGGCTGTTCCAATGCCTGACAACCCTTTCAGGAAAGAAATTCCTCCTCATATCCACTCTGAACCTCCCCTGGAGCAACTTGAGGCTGTTTCCTCTTGTTCTATTGTTTGTTACTAGGAAGAACAGACGGATCTCACCTCCCTACAACTTCCTTTCAGGTAGTTGTAGAGAGTGATGAGGTCTCCCCTGAGCCTTCTTTTCTCCAGGCTAAACAGCCCCAGATCCCTCGGCCCTTCCTCATAGGAGATGTGCTCCAAACCCTTTACTAGCTTGGTAGCCTGTCTTTGGATCCTCTGCAGCACCTCAGTGTCCTTCTTGTAGAGAGAGGCCCAAAATGGGACACAGTATTTGAGATGCAGCCTCACCAAAGCTGAGTACAGGGGAATGATCACCTCCCTCCTCCTGCTGGCAATACTGCTCCTGATACAGGCCAGGATACCCTTGGCCTTTTTGGCCTCCTGGGCAGACTGCTGGCTCATGTTCAGCTGCTGTCAGCCAACACTCCCAGGTCCCTCTCTGCCTCTCTGCCTGGCAGCTTTCCAGACACTCCTCCCCAAGCTTGTAGCGCTGCTGGGATTGTTGTGGCCCAAGTGTAGGACCCGGCACTTGCTCCAGTCCCCTCAACATC
Organism: Urocolius indicus; assembly: GCA_013401255.1. Lineage (NCBI taxonomy): Eukaryota > Metazoa > Chordata > Aves > Coliiformes > Coliidae > Urocolius > Urocolius indicus. Next base: position 15,359 of record WBNH01010560.1, on the reverse strand, counting down.
TTGGTAGCCCTGTGCTGGCCTCTCTCTAGGAGTTCCCTCCAGTGAACAGGAACAATGAGGATGATCAAAACCACCTGCAAAACTACATGCCCTGGTTAGCATTGACCCTGTGCAGAGGAGAGGAGGTAGTGAAGGCAACTGGAGTCTTGTTTTGCCTACAGAGCATATCCCATGCACCTAGCTGGCCCTCACACGGCTGAGCCACCTGTGTGCACTTCTTTCAACCTGTGTTGTGCTCCAACATCCCAACTGCAAAAATTTCACACCACCTTAGAGAAAGGTTTAAACTGTAATCTCTCCATCTGGACCCAGACAGCAGGTCACATCTTTTGCAGATCATACTCCTCCTTGAGGTGATGCAGCAGAAGAGTTGTGAGGGGTGACTGTGAGTGATGGTGGGAGTGCAGAGATCAAATTTTTGTTGCAGTAAAAGGGTGATTTTTTTTTTTTTAGTAGGACTAGTCCTGGCATCCACAAGAAGAGCTGCTGCTTTCCTGGATTTGGCCATGATTGGTGCAAAGGACCTAATTCAAAAGTTGTTTGTGAGAGCTTATCTGTAAAAGTGACCACAGCACAATTAGATTAACCATGTTGTGGGACAGAATACATTAACTGTGTGAAAATCTTAAAAAAGGGTAAGTGGGGAAAAAAAAGCACCAAAAGGAACAGCCGAGAGGAACAAGAATCCTGCAGGCGAGCTAAAAGCTGTTAAGAAGACTGTGCTAGAAACCTCAGTAAAATATTTGCTTTGACTGGGAAAGAAAACAAAGAGATCTCAGAAAAAAACCCTGCAGGGCACAAAGAGCAAGTCAAAGGAGGCTCTGGAAGGGAAGAGCTCAGTGGTGAATGAATAGCTGACACAGGAGAATGACAATTCCCATAAAATGTGGCAGGTCAAATTTAAGTAGGAAAAAGAGCCAAAAAGAAAAGATGCCTAAATGTCTCTTACTTGAGCTGATAGTAGAAATGTCTGCAAATGTATGGAAGCCAGGAAGCCATTGGAGTAGTCCTTGATGAGAAAGGAGTAGGAGGAGACTTGGGGGTGGCATGCTGTAGTGTAGCACACTCTTCTGCCTGTGGCAAGATGGTAAAGGCTACAAGGAAAATCAAGTTACTGAGCATGGGCTGTGAATTTGTGGATGTTGCTGGCACAGGAGGCTGTGGAGGTAGGCAACACCAGCAGGCCTAAAAAGAGTTAGAGAAATCCATGGCCCTTAAATGGGTGTTGAAAAGTTGAGTGAGAATGTTCTCTGCCACATCCCTAATTTTGCAATTATGGATGCTGGGGCAAAACAGGAGGCCTGGCCCACAGGTAGTGCCCCGGCTCACATGCCCTGCCTGAACAGCAGTGAGGGCATGGGAAGAGAAGGCAAAGAGAACACATGGAAAGGGCTTGCCAAGAAGAAGAAAAACCAGTATCCAGAGATGGACAAGGGAGGGTACTCAGTGTCTGGAGCCAGGCCAGCAGCAATGTGCTGCCAACTGAGGTGTTTAATTGCAAGCAGTGAACATTTAGGCCATTTTTCTCCTCATTTATGTACGAGCCAGAAGGAAAGTGTGCAGCCCTTGGAAGAGCCTGGGGTTCTAACCTTCTTGATGGCAGTGCCCATGTGAAAGTGACAGATGGGACTTCAGCTACTGAGAGCTTTCGTATGGAGAAACCTGTGGGAAACATCCCAGTGGGATTGCTCACACATCCCTGGGGATGTGCAAGCTCATTAGTGCAAACTTCCATGGGTTTTGGCCTTTGTGGTGATACTGAAATCCTTTTCTCACTCAACTCATGAACTATTTAATTCATTCACTTGCTCTCTAGAGCATCTGTCATTTGATGGCTTTACTTTGCAGACTAACTGTAACACCTGAGTGCTGACAGAATCATCACTCGCAAGACCTAAGCTACTGCTTCATGCTCTTGGAAGGGCAGAAACTGCAGTGAGCCCGGGACAGACAGTGAAGAAAGCTTAAACCACAAGGTTAGCCTCGAGGTCTGTAAAAAACTCCACATTTGGAGAGAAATTGCGAGCAAATATATTCAAGCTAAATCTCCAAATATAACCAGAGCAATGTCTTCTACAGTTTAGGACTATATTCTGCTTCTCACTGTGCTGAGAAGTGTAAATCAGAAGAAACTCTGCTGAAATTATGACACCAGCTTCTGACACCATGAAGATTAGAATCCATCCATGGCTGAGCATGGAAAGACTCACCAAAAGGAAATTGTGGTGATCTAGCTGAAAGATTCTGGAGTCTAATCCTGCTGAGCACCAGAAACTTCAGACAGAAGGAGGTTTTCTCCTCTTTTTTCCATGAGAAGCATACTGGAAAATCTGCGACGGATCTGAGGCAGAGATTGTTTTCTCCTTGACTCTGGCAATATCACAGAGGTCCAGGAGGCTGTGCTGTAAGACAGCAGGGGTGGATGTATCATCTCCTCAAACTAAGGATTACACAACCTATATATATCTGCCTCTGAGCTGGAGTACAAGGTCTGACTATGAGCACCTGAAAATGTGGAAGGTTGGACATGGGTTAGTGGTGAGCTTGGCAGGGTGAGGTTGGTGGTTGAACTTGATCTTAAAGATCATTTCCAACCAAACAATTCTATGATTCTGTGATTTGCATCACCCTGTCAGACACACAATTCTGGGGACATCTGAGTGGAAATTTGATGGACAAGTCCAACCAGATCCTGATATGTACCACTTCCCTGAGGGATCCCAACACAAAGCCTTAGTTTCCAAAGGTGTAAAGAATGACTACCCAGGAGCACAGCAGTCTGTATAGATAGTTTTGTCATGCTGGAGGGTAACTACCACCAAGCTTCAGCTATTAGGCAGACAATATATGGCACAGAACCCCAGAGTGGGCTCTGTGACCAAACCCATTGCACAAAAGGAGGTGTCCCAAGGTGGTTTGCATGCAGCTCAGCACATTTCCTGAGGCCATGCTGCAATAATTTGAAAGTGATAACTTGGTTCCTCATAGGAGGACAGTAACGGGTTCATTGGATGTCCCTAGTACACCCCAAAGTTGTGTGGATTGTCTGATTGGCCACCAGAGGCTGTGGAGATCAAGCATCCTTCACCACCCTCCAGAAACAGCATAAAGCCAAGCTCTGCTCCTTCATCTTAATGCATCTAGGTGTCTGACACTGATCCAAGGACTGTTCTGACCTAGAGCCTCCTCTTACCTGGTAATGACCAAAATCTTCTCATTATTCAGCCTCTCTTGAAAATTCTGTCCTTAAATGGGCTGGAGACTTCATATCTTTTGTATGTAGATACATTTCAATGTTACAGCCTTAACTCTAATCATGAGTAGGGAGAAGCTGGATCTTAACTTAAATGTCAAGAACATTTTTCTGCCTTTTTTTTTTAATTAGAACAGCTTGAGAACACACAATGGGCTGTTTTGTATAAATATAGCAAAAAAAAGTCTTATTTTTATTTCTGAATTAACAGCTTTAACTGCCATAACAAATCAAATTCATTACAATGTATTGCAAAGTATCAAGCAAACTGGGTAAATAATACATGAATGAAAAGAGGGTTTGAAATTGTCTTTTTCTGCATGGACATTTCTTCCTGTGCTACCCAAGGTAGCACCTTCCTATGCTACCAATCCTAACCTCTTCTAGAAAAGGCTTGGTTTTGAAGAATGTTTCTGTAAGTCACTTCTCAGCCCACTATGACTGTGGAGGGACAGCCCTCTTACTAACCTCTTGGTCTCCTTTCTCTGTAGTGACGGGAGTTCACCCTCTGCCATGAGAATCCTTTTTTTTCTCTTTGCTCTCCTCTTGGTGGTGTTTCATGGAGCTGCAGGTAAGATGTAAATGAAGATGAGGGACTCTGTAGAGGGAGATACCTTTGTCTTATAAAGGTCTCCTCTCCCCTTTGGGAAGTGGCCAAGCTGCCTCCTGCAAAGAATCTTCTCATATATCATCAAAACGTCTTGGCAGGTTACAGATGATATGTGAAATTAGCAGGCACACACTCCAACCATCAGTTCATTGTCTTTGCTTCTACTATGGAAATTCAACCTGAGTTGAAAGCACTAGGAGCAGTCCCAAAATTGCCACTGAGTGCCAATGTTTTCCTTCTCTGTTAAAGCTTGCAGACTCTTATGCTTAAATCACTTAATTTCTGGATCACCCTACAGCAACCATTTGTAATCAGGTTTTCTTAAGCCACATACAAAAAAAAAACCGGAATTTGGACTTATTCTCTCCAAATATCCTTTGCTTCAGGACCTTATACATGGGGTGGGCAGGCAGAATATCACAAATCAATATTGAAATGCTACCAGTAGCTTCTGCTTGATGGAGAAATCTGTGCAAGTATAAGTGGTGGTGTGAGGCTGTGCCTGTTTGGGGGATGCAAAGGGGTCTGGAATCTCAAACCTACCTTACTGTCCAGAAAAAGGGATTGTATTTAAACAACTGCCATGAAAATGGCATAATTAGAGTGGAAGGCACGGTGTGCACAAACAAGTGCACAATTAGAGTGGAAGGCATGGTGTGCACAAACAAGTGCTAGTGAAGTTTGGGGTTGATCTCTGTGGGAATGGGATGGGAAGTGCACTCAACAGGAGTAAGGATGGGGAAAGGCTGTGGTGCAGAAGACCAGAAACGTGGGAGAAGTGTCATATATGCATGTCTGATCTTATTCTTGCCTGAGCCTTTGCTTATGACAGTTGTCATAAGTAGGATACAAAATGTTCTTTTGTCATGTTTTATATCCTTATTTAACATCCAGATACACACAGTGAACGTTTGGGCTGTTTTCAGTAGGACCCATCTTCTGGATAAACTAAAACAAGAATTTTTTCCAGAAGCTGTTTCTGAGAGCTGAGACTGCTCACAATCATCATTTCAATGCCCCACAGATAGAGTTTGGGACCAGAAGGATTTTATTCCACCTTCCCAGCAGTCCTGCATTTCTGTCTGTGATGTTATGGGTACTGCAGGGTGGGCTTGCATCAGAGCACTAATGTGCTCTAAATCTAACACCCTAGGGATGGGCTGGATCTACTGTACATATGTAGTATTCATGGTCTGTTTGCTGGAACAAGCTCTCAATTTTCTGGATGTGATAGTGTAGTTGCATGGATGAGCTGTGAAACTGGAATTAATTGGTTCATGTGCAATCAATCAGGTGAATTCAGACCTCATCAGCCTGCCAGGCTACATCTCTATTAACCAAACAGGGCCAGGCAACAGGCTGCCTAATTGGTGATCTGCTCCCCAGGGTAATTTTGATCCCTGACACCTAGCACTTTCACAGACAAAACCTCTTCTGGGAATAGCACAGACTGGTGGCCATTCCCAGGAGGCATTCTGAACCTGGATATCCTATTTTAATGGGGAAGAAAGTTTAACCATGTAGATAAGAGTAATGCTCTTATCTGCTGGGCTTCAGGCACAGAGGGCAATGCCTGATGAGCCGTGTTCACCAATATGTAAGTGGTCATTCTGCATGCATGAGTTTATTGGTGTACAGGGACAATCTATATGGACTGCTAGAGAGCAGGACCTGTTTTGAGACATGGGTGAAATTTATAGCTAGGGAAATAAGCCATATCTATGGAAATCCAGGTGCACAGAATCTTCATCTTTCTGCCCCTAGAAGAGTCAGCCAGAGTGAGCTGATGCTTCTCCCCAGTTCAAGAAACACAGGGAGCTACTGGCCAGTGAGGCAGAGAGGTGAGAGAGGTCAGTGCAGGGCTACCAAGATGATCGGGGACTGGAGCATGCAACTTATGAGAAAAGGCTGTGGGTCTTGGGACTGTTCAGCCTGGAGAAGGCTGAGACCTCATCAATACTGATAAATACCTAAAGAGTGGGTGTTTAGAGAATGGGGCCAATTTTTGTTCTGTGGTGAGCAGTGACAGGACAAGGGGTAACTGGCATAAGCTGAAACACAGCAAGTGCCACTGGAAAAGCTTGTTTAGTGTTGAGGTGAGGGAGCCCTGGCCCAGGCTGCCCAGGGAGGCTGTGGAGTCTCCTCAGGAGGCTTCCAAACCTGCCTGGACATGTTCTTGTGCCCCCTGATTGAGGGGAACCTGCTTGAGCAGGGGCTTGGGCTGGATGAGCTCTGCAGGGCCCTGCCAACCCCCACCATCCTGGGATTCTAAAATTCTCTTCTTAATTGTGACCTACAACAAAGTAAGAGCTGGTAATTGTCCATTTCTGTTTTCTATCAGGTCTCTGGTGTCTGTTCCAGAAACCTGAGTGCCTAGAGGAGTCCTGGGCTTGGAGACACCTTTCTTACATCTAAAGAAAGGATTAAAGCATTTCATTGTTCAAAACCTCCTCCTCTTAGACTTGCATTAGGACTGTCATGACTTTGGACACCAGTGTGATGTCAGTTTACAGGAATTTAGCAAAATGCAAAACCCTGCCAGAAACAACTGTCTCCTGCTTTTGCTTTTGTGGCACAGGCTTTGCAAAACCTCCAAGACCTTTCATGAGATGTGGATATCGTGGGACTTTCTGCCACCCTGGGAAATGCCCTCGTAGCAATGCTTATCTGGGAGTGTGTCGTCCGGGGCATTCTTGCTGTAGATGGTAAGTTTAGGATTTAACTGAGGCAAAGATGACTTTCCAAATTTTCAATTAGGTCCCATCTATTGGGATTTCCCCCCATCAACAAAAACCTGAAAACTCTGAAATTTTATTTCCTTTGTGTAGGTTATAATGTGACTAATAACAGAAGATCTCCAGGGATCTGGGGATGATCCTCTTTTTACATCGTTGGATTCAGGGAATCATTGCACCTGTCATCAAGGATTTATCATTCTTCTTTCAATAAAAGCAAGATGTGGGGAGGCTGTATGTCTGCTGTGTGTGGCATTGTTACTCTTTTCTCTAGAAGTATGTTTTCCCTTCAGAAATTTGAAGAAGAATCCTGAAATCAGGTTAAGCCTACCAGGAATGCAATTTACCAAAATATTTTCTCCTGTTGGGTTGCTAATCATATGAATGCTGGCATATTCTCCACCCATGCCTGCTAGGAATCCTCTGCTGTGGCCAAAGCTGGACTCAGTTACCGTTTCTGTAGTGAGCACAGAAGTCTTCTCCAGTGTGATGCTTCACAGAATCTCTGCTCTGAAAACTTTGGATTCCCACCTCCTGGTCCAGAGGTTTCAGACCTGGGAAGGGCATCCTGTTTCCTTTTATGAGCTAAGAAGGAGACACTGAGCAGAACAAAAAGAGGCAGGTGACGCCATTTTAATATCTGAAGCCTGGTTTTACCTTTGGGTTTTTTTTTTATGTCTGATGTAAATTTGGACTAAATCTGCAAACCTGTATCAGCTGCAGTAGCAAATTAGGAGATTGGAGTTAGACTACAACATTGCTTGAGACAAGCAGACAATATCTATGACATGCCAATATTCCTTCTACTTCAATCACTCCTCTTGAAAGAAGTTTCCTCTGTTCTGCTCAGAACCCTGGCAGAAAACTCAGTAGGTGCAGGTTCCTCACTGAGCTCCTGTCCCTGCAGCTGCTCTTGCATGGTCAGGACCATCCTTGTGCAGACAAATCAGCCTTTGGACTAGCACTTGGTGGCCATGGCCAGTAAATAGTTTTCTGCCCTGAGACAAGGTGATGGGGCAGAGCTTGCATTTATTCAGCCAAACTCGTCCTCCAAAGCAGTGGCAACCTCAGCCTGTTCCCAACTGCCCTGTGCTCATGCTGTCCCTCGAGTCCTGCCCAGCTATTGCCTGGGACTGAGTCCAGACCAGTGAGCACTGTGCCAGAATAACTTTGGGGCTTGGCACAGTGCAAGGACCTTTCTGAAACGTCAGCCTGGGTGTAGCCACACTTTCCCACAAACAGAAGGATTTTAATAGCAAACACTGCAATTAGGGCACATCTTGGTGGGGAAGGGGGATGCATGTATCTCTGAAATAGAGTGGTAACTGACCTCAGGTGTCCCATGGCCTATGTGAAGGATAGCACTTGTGGATTTTCAGCAAAGGCTGGAGCAGTAATGTTTGTCTTTTTATGGGAAACAGCTGACCCAGGTGCACACAGAGAAAGGGCTGACTCGAAGGCCCGAGCTTGCCATTTGTTGCAGAACATATGGCCTCTCTTCAAAGCAGATGTTTCTGCAAATGACTCTGCCACCACTGAAACCACAGCCTTGTGAAGGGGAGGAAACTGGGCCAACGGCCACCTTGTGGGGATTTCCCTGGATGCAGACCTGAGGAAGCTGCCAAGTGGAACCAAACCAGCAATTTCAAGTTTATGGCTTAAGAAGTTTTGCACAATCCATGGTAGGTGAATGTTTCTTTCACAAATTGGAATGGCACAAGATGTTTTGCTCAAGGACTGAGGACTTTGCAGGGAGTGTCCAGCCCTTGTTATTTTAGATTAAGGTCTGGAGATGATCCAGTGCCTGTAGCCAGCATCACGCGGAATACTGTATCATGACACTTTTAGCTCACTGCCAGAAAGAGCTGTCCTTACATTACTTCCTGGGGAATGGCTTCAGCAGCCAGCTTAGAGTGAAACACAGACTGAAACCTCAGCCTTTCAGATCCATGTGGCACGTCTCCTTTTTCACAGAATCATCATAGAATTGTAGAATGGTAGGGGTTGGAGGGGACCTCTAGAGATCATCTAGTCCAACCCTCCTGCAGAAGCAGATCCACCTAGATCAGGTTGCACAGGAGCATGTCCAGNCCCTGTACTGGCCTCTCTCCAAAAGTTCTCTGTCCCTCTTGAGCTGAGGAGCCCAAGACTGGACACAGGACTCCAGATGAGGCCTCACCAGGGCAGAGTAGAGAGGGAGCAGAACCTCCCTCGACCTGCTGGTCACAGTCTTCTTGATGCATCCTAGGATGCCATTGGCCTTCTTGGCCATGAGGGCACATTGCTGGCTCATGGTTAGTTTATTATCAACCAGGACTCCCAGGTCTCTGCAGAACTACTTACTCACCTTTTCCTTCCAACCAGTGACACTGAGAGAAGAATAAAGCCAAAATATAGCCCTGTAGCAGCTACTAAACAATTCTCTCTGCACCAGCTGAAACCAGGACAGGTGGGTTCATCTGCACTTAACATTAGATAACAATGTTCCCTGTACAGACCATGTCAGAGAAATAGATTTGTCAATGGGATTCACCAGGCATTCTTTGAGCATCATAAAGAGGATGATGTGACTTGTGCTCTGTCTGCTGCAGATGGAGCAGGAGGCAAAGGGCTCAGCCCAGATGCTTCATCACTGCCCACATCTGCATGTGACCAGTTGAGTCCTGCCCAGGTGCATGTTGACAGGCTGTCATCTCAGTCCCCTGCACACAGCAGGAGACATTGGTGAGCTGCTTTGCTAAGCAGAATGGCCTGGACCCTCCACAGCTCTCATCTTGGTGTCATTGCTGGGCCCCTGCAAGGGGCCATCTGTCTCCAAGAAAAGCCAATCTTTTTGGTTGGAAAAGACCTCTAAGATCATCAGTCCAAACGCTAACCTCATGCTGCCAAGCCCAGAACTAACCCATGTAACTCAGCAGCCTGCTGGGTCCAGGGCTCCTCTGCTTCTCACAAACCTGCAGCAGCTGTCTTCCACAATTTCTGCAGCGGTTGGATTACATAGGCACTTGGTGTCTTGACAAGGTAAAGCCCAACTTCCAACCTCCACTGCCGAAATCCCCAGCTCCTAGTAGTACTCTTCAATCAACAGCAGGGCCAGCCTAAAACTCAAGCATTCAGCACAGCCCCCTCCAGACACTTGTCCTGATGGCATGCTGATCCTACAGTTACAACCAGAAAAAGTTAAAAAGGCCTTGGCTCTTTATTTTTTTTAATGTCTGATGAGCATCAGAGCCACAGGGAGCGATGAGCTGGGAGCAGCTGCATCTGATGGCCATGCTCCTTCATTAAGATGGCAATTAACAACAGTTCTGTGCCGTTGCTCTTCAACACATGTGCTAGCTCAGTTTTGGGGTGGCAGAGCAGATAAGAAGCTGTCCTGAGTGCCCTGCCCCTGACCACCGTGGCAGAGTAATGTTGGTCCCCCTAGACTTGCAAACACTTTGCACAAATGTTTGGAGAGAGAAATTGAGACAGGAAAGAGCAAGGAGATATGCTGAGGCATTGGGATAAAAGGTACATTCATGTAATCACTTGGTGAATATACATTAGGCATGACATGTTTTCAATATATATACACATGTATACACATACACAAGCTTGCTGAATCTGCGACAAGGCTGAAAAAGCAGATGAAGGTGGCACCATCGAGACATTGGGAACCAATAAAGGGTTACAAATAGCAAATTCTTAACACAACAAAGTCAACAATTAAAGGTTGTCATTGATGGGCCTGCCGATTGGACGGGGCTGTCATCCCATGTGGCGCCTCCCCAGTTATTTTCAGCTGAAGCATAGAGAGCACGCTTCACTGCTGGGGAGCAGTACAGAGCTCCTTTGTGTTGCAAAAGCAGATTGCTTGCCAAGGTCTAACGAACAGGGAGGCAGTGTGTCCCAATACGTGTCCGGCAAACCACAGCACCAAACGTCCTTTATGCAAAGCAGGATGACACAAGACCCTGGGCTGGAGGCCTGGGAATCCTTCTCAGAGGTGTCAGAAGAGAAAAACAACTCTTCTTTTGCCCTGGTAGGGGGAGAAGCAGGAAAAAGAGGTTTTCAGCTGGACGTTTGGGACGTCATCCCAAGGCACACTTTGCCAGTTGGAGAGACCAGCTGTCTGGGACCAAACTGCTGCTGCAGGGAGCAGAGAGGCTGTGGGAGGTTCCTGTCCTTGCGCTGTTGAGTGCATTCTGCCACTGCTGGGTCACATCTCCTCCTGGACAGGCCGTCCTCTCTCCTCAGACCCGTCCCTGTAGCACCTGCTACACAACAGCCGGACAAAGACACTCCCATTTATCTCTTCATCCTTTCTCTTCCTTTCTCTTCTCCCCAAAGCTGAGATCCTGCTAGCAACCACCAGTCATGCGGATCCTGCCTCTCCTCTCTGCTCTCCTCCTCCTGGTGCTCCAGGGAGCAGCAGGTAAGAAATGTGGGGTGGAAGGTGGAGGGTTTGTCCTTTGTCAATATTTTGTAGGCAGGATTTGCCAGCTGAGGTGATAAGTCACGTGTGATTTCTGGTTGCTGTACCATCCCCTCTGGGGTCCCTCACACCACATACCTTTAAGAAAAGGATTCTGCTGCACCTTCTAGCAGCTGCGACCAGAGCTGTGACCTTATAATAAAGCTCTTGTACTGCACGGATGAGGGTTTGCTGCCTTCACCATACTGCCTGGCCCTTGCCTTTCTGAGTTACTAGCAGTGGGCAAAGCTGCCTTGCTGGAGAGGAGAAGGAGGGGGGAAGGCAGATCCTTTAAAAAACAGGAAAGATTTATTTGCTGTCCAAATGAAGGAGCCCTGGCCCAGGCTGCCCAGGGAAGGGTGTGGAGTCTCCTTCTCAGGAGGTTTCCAAACAGACCTGGACACATTCCTGTGCGCCCTGATCGAGGGGAACCTGCTTTAGCAGGGGCTTGGGCTGGATGAGCTCTGGAGGTGCCTTCCAACCTACGGTATTCTACGATCTATGATCCTGCTTCCATCCTTCAAGTCCTCTCTTGTGCCAGGAGAAAATCAGTAGACGTGTTGGAAAACTTCATCCAGATGGTGCTGAGGAATGGCAGTGTCTCCCATCAAGTGCCACGAGCATAAGTCTGATTTCTGCTTCAGATGGCTGCCTAGACATTGGCGATAGCTGGGCTGATTGTGACCTGGCAGGGACTAGAGGCTGCACTGAGAATCTTGGCAGGACCATGCTGAAGATCTTGTCTTTCTATGTTGTGCAGGGCTGTCCCTTGCTCGAGGATCACCCCAGGACTGTGAGCGCCGTGGGGGCTTCTGCTCTCTCAGGTCATGCCCACCGGGGATCGGTCGCATTGGCCTTTGTTCTGAGCACGACTTCTGCTGTCGGAGGTAGGTTCAAGGCTGCCAGAAGGGCTGAGATTACTGCCTGTTGGGGTTAGAGGTGAGAGTGTTGGAGAAAGAGGGCAGAATGTGCAGTTCAAGGGCACAGGGGCATTCCTGAACCCTCACTGCTGCCTTGGTTGGCACAGAAACTGACAGACCTTTCCTTCTGCAGCAGATGGTATCCATGATGGTCTCCTGGGTCTGTGGCACCAATCTCCAAGCAGCTCTCTGAGACCAGCCTCCACGATGGTGATGATGCTGCATGGAGGCACCACAGAGCACCAGGAGCAGCGGTGGCCTTGGACAGCCCAACCTCCTTCATGTGGGAATCCCTTGCCCTAGCATCCCCAATACAAAGTGTGGTTTGCATTCTCACTGCTGAGGTGTCTGTGTGTGAGTGTCTTCAGGGACAGGCATGCAGGTGTGTGTATCTTTTCCTTGTGTGCAGGAAACTGGCAGAGAAGACGAGGTGAATTCCCTATAAGCACACGCCCACAAACACACACATATTCCCTCTACCTTAATCTACTCTCTTTGCTGTGGGCTTGTCAGTGTGAGGTGGGTAGTTGGACTTGATGATCTTAAAGGTCTTTTCCAACCAAAACAACTCAGTGATTCTATGGAATTTGCCTCAAACTACAGGAGCATCCCCCCATTTGAAGGGGAGGGACCCAAATACCACCTTTTTCTCGCACCAAGGGCAACTCTGTAGCTCACATCCAGAGTGAGGAATGGATGGGGTTGCTATGAGCCCCCTAACTTTGTGGGTGCTTCATGATTGTCTATTGGGTACCCAGCTGGGTAAGGAGTCTCCCTGGGTCTTTTTCACAGAATATGGTACTCCAGTGGCCGCGGGTCCATCTCCAGGTGTGGGGCATGACTGTGTCGCACCAGGGGCGTATTGTGAGGTCCAAGGGTAGTTGGAGGGTTGGGGAAGTTACATAGCAATAGCCACTGACGGCTGTGTCAGGGGACTGCTCAGGAACTCGGGACTGTGTTGGGAGTCAGTGCTGGGGAAGGGGAGTTCAAGAGCTGGGGCTGGGCTGAGGGGGCCAGTTAGGAGCCCAGGGCCAGACTGTGGGTCAGCATGGTGTGCAAGTCTTTGGGCAGATTATTGATGCTCAGCTCAAGGGAGGCCATGGAGGTGACCTCTCCACTGCCATAGAGCCATCATTGTCAGGGCTGGCAGGGCAAGGTTCATCCCACTGCCCCCAGCCTTGGAGCAGGGCAGACGAAGGAGGCTGGGAGCAGCCTCAGCCTAGGGCTTTGAGCACCTCACTGGATACAAGTCAAGGCCAGGCAAAGACCACCAGCTATGGATCAGTGGGGACAAGCTGCAGCACTGGTGAGGATCCAGCATGAGATCTCTAGCTCAAAGCAGCTCCATTGGGCATGGACTAGCCCCAGCCATGGTCTCCCTGATGTGCAGATTAGAGGCCCTCTCCAGACCATAATCAATTGTCCCTAGACTAGTCTTGAGCTTGACATTCACTGCAGGAGTGATAATGCTCCCAGGACCTTTACACTTGGCAAAGATAAAACCATGGACAGTTAAACCTCCTTCTCTGGATTGCTGCCCCAGGGACCTCATCATGCATCTCTGATAGTTGGCACCAGACCTTTGGTCTCCGATGTATCCAACCTCAAGACCCTTTGTCTCTCCAGGATTTGTCTCCTAGAGCTTGAACCAGAGCTCTTGGTATTGTCTCCCATACCCAGTACTTTGGCTTGAAGTTTGCTAGAGGACTGCACAAGCACACAGACACACCATAGACAGATTGTTTGTACAAAAAAAAAGTTAGAAATGAAGTTGACTAGGAATATAGGACATGCACTGGTGATCAGATGTAGGGCATGGCCAGAGAAGCATATTGACCAGCTGCCTGCTTGGCCCATTTCTTGCTTCTCTGTTTTGCATGACCTGTTTCTCAATAACCCATCTTCATCTTTACCTTTCTGAAGAATCACATAGTTCCTACAAATCCACATACTCTCTTGATCAGATCCATACCTCCAAGGCCTCATAAGTTTTACTCCCCTTCAATCAACAGCCTCTCTTGGTTTGCATAGCTTTACATAGAGATTTTCTCCCGTTGAAATACAATTCCAAGTTTTGTACCATAAACGACACTTTTAGGAGTAGTAAACTCAGACAGAATCAGGTGAGTTGTGGTCTCATGTAATAGCTTTTCCTCTGATGTCTGTTTGTCTGACTAGCCTTCAGAAAGGTCACCTTATACTTGTCACTTCTTGGCCTGTCAAATGCAAATGGCCTTGGCAAGGATGAAGCTGGGCTTTTAATGTTCAAAGGAGAGAAAAGTAAAACCATTCTGCATTATCCTGCAGGTCACACACTTACCAAAGTAAACTGAGAGGAGAGGAAGAGACAAATACTTTATCCTTTTATGGGACTGGTTGCTACTGGTGTCTACAACCAGCCAGTTTGCTTTGTCCATCCCAGGCAGTTGATGCTGAGGCACCACAGCTGCTGTGCCTGCTGTGCAATGGGGTGTCATGGAATGGGTTGCATGAGGGTAAGGGTGAAGATTGCAACTGCCCCAGGAGGTACCTCAGCCTCTGACATTGCCACAGGGAGGTATGAGGTACAGCCTCACCACCCCCACACCGATGGGTCACTGTCTGATTTGCCAAAGGGAGATATGACAGCAGCAGTACGTCCCACCCACCGGCAAGCGTATAAACCCAAGGTGTTTTGGCCGGAATAGGACTCCTTGGACCCAAGGACATGTGGACACGAGTGATTCCTCTTGGATTTGTTAGCACTTGGAACACCATGACCTTCATCAAGTAAGTAACTGTGGTGCCTCATTCTGGAAAACTGGCCATTCAGCCTCTGTGTTCGAGCCCCATCAGCCTAAATGCAGCTAAATGGCAGGCTGTTGGAAGTATCCGTGCATGTAATTAGGCCACCAGAGATCGCTAGGAAAGAGAATAAACCTACCTAAGAGCCCAGAATACGTGGAAGCTGGAACTATGATTTCCTAACCTTAAGGTATTTCTGCCCTGGTAAGGCCTTGTCTGGAGTCCTGTGTCTAGTTCTGCACTCCTCAGTTCAAGAGAAATATGTAACTGCTGGAGAGAGGCCAGCGCAGGGCTACCAAGATGTTGAGTGTATTGGAACATCTCTGTGAGGAGGAAAGGCTGTGGGACCTGGGGCTGTTCAGCCTGGAGAAGACAGAGAGGGGACCTTATCAACACTTATAAGTACCCAAAGAATCCACTGATTTTATAGGGGTACCACACCATCTACTGGGCAGCTTCACTGCAGTATCAAATAAATCGTCCAATTTTCCATGCATGAATTAATTCATATTTTACCTGCTGCTCAGTGAAGAATCAGGAGAACACTGAGGACAGGTCTCTAGGATCTCAAAATGTCCAGCATAAAATCTCCTTTTCCTGT
>WBNH01010557.1:12657-41814 GCA_013401255.1 Urocolius indicus | reverse complement strand
TAGTGTTGCCTGTAACGGCAACAGCAGTAGTTACAATACATTGTGAGAATTATGAGGATATTCAGTGTGGGCAAGTTACTCTCCTTTTCTAGGCGGTGTAAATGTCTGGTCAGTTAGAAAGTTCCATCTTCATGAAGACAAAGTGATTTTGAAGCTTTGCATTTTCCATCTCCATCCACCAGAGCCCCACGTTTCAGGACTCAATGTCCCTGCCCTGACATGGCAGCCCTGGCACCAGTGTGAGCTAAGCCTGGTTGAGGCCAAGATTACATCATGTGATGTGTTTTTTAAATATAACTTGCAGTTGGGAATAGGGAAGCCTACAGCTGCTTCAAGTTACAGCCTTTACTGTCATTGCATGTCTTCTGAAGTTGAGCTTGTAAGAGCTGCCACAATGGCAGGGACTGAAAGATCCACTGTCTCAGTTTCTTGACTTGACAGTTTGGTACTGTATGTCATTCAGCTTTTTTAATGAAAATTCACGTGGTGTAAGTTTAATAACAACTTGGAAATGGTACTTGGTAAATTGCAGAATTAATAGCCTACTTTGTGGTTGGATTACATCCAAGGAAGACAGAAATTCTAGATAAGCAATAATGAGACTTTAATGAAAACTGTTTCAGTGCCTTGTGATTGGTATATGGGGGATTCATATTTCTTTTAATTTTTAAGTTTGTGATATGTAGCGGTAAAGTATATAATTGTTATTATTTTAATTCTTTTCTGTGACCCATTGAGGTGAAGCTTGTTGATGTGCCCGTTTTCTTGCCCTTGCCAGTCCATCAATACTCTCTTCCTGTTTCTGCTGACTCAGATGCCAGAGTAGATTTCATCAATCTTGACTAGGTATTAAATACTAAGGCTCAGCAATTTCTGCACAATTTGCATGTGAGGAAGAAAAGGCTACTTACTACATGGACTGTGATACTAGAAAAAGTTGGAAAGTTATTTAAGGTTTGTTTTAACAAAGTGATGAAGAACAGAGGCAGGGTTAGCTCTTCAGTGTTGGAGGAGACTGACATAACTGCGAAACTTGTAGATTGCCAAGACATTGTCATTAATTTTTGAGAAAAGCAGGATTCATGTCGATGGAGTACTTAGCCATGCTCTATAGGCAGGGAAAAATATCAAGACACTCGATGCCTGCAGGTTTTTCAGACCTTGCATTCCTCCTTTTTCTCAGCCAGGAAAAATCTGCAGCTGCCAGAGCCCAAGTTCAGTGATGGTTATTTGGTTAACATTGAACAGATACAGTTTGCTTTTCACCTAGAAATCTCTGATAGTTCTCTAGGAACCTAGAAACTGTAGCAGAGTGAAGGCAATAATTCTAAAAGAGGAAAGTGTCAGCATGAAGAAGCAGTACCAGCAGGTCAGACAATTCTGGTTCCAGTAAACTGGGGGGTACCTGCAGGGATCATATGCAACTGGAATTATAAGACAAACTAAGAGGCAAGTCAGGTGCATGCATGTCCTGTAACAGTTCCTGCATATCATGCCAGAAGAGTTGGCTCTGGGGATGTGGTCAAGCTGCACCCATGCAACTGTTCCAGCATGTTTCCATCTAGGACCACCCAGAGGCTTTACGTGAGTTTTTGTCCTTATGGTAGGAGGGAAATTACAGAAATGTCAGGCCTTTGACTCTTCCTTGCTGTGAATAATTTGGCTATAGTAGGCCTGTAATGTTTTGCCATCTTAGTTTTTCACAAATTGCAATTATCTGCAGTTTTTTATGGGGACAGTTTAGAGCATTAGGGAATGACAATATAGTAAGGGATTTTGTGAAGGGATGATGATGTTGATGAGCTAAGAAAGTATCAAGGAACCTGTGAGAACTCCATGACTGTTGTACAAAGTGAAGTAGGTCAGCCTTAACACCTGCAAGAGGGTTACTTTCCTTTTACCTACCAGGTGGGAACCAGAGGCCTGAGTATGCCATGAATTATGCTGAGATGTGGAAGAAGTCTCACAGAATAAAAGAGAGAGGCTTAAGGCTCAGGCATATAAATTGTCACAAAGTAGCAAGCTACGTAACTCAAATCTGCAAGTGCACTTTGATGAAAACTTAAATATAATATGATTAATTCTACTTCATCAACTCAAGAAAAGTCTGAAGGAAAAGTAGAAACTAAACCTCTCCAAAATTCCTGTGGAAAACAAAGGATTATACATTCTAATTTGGCTACTATTCTGAGACTATCCTGACCAAATAGCGGTTTCCATTAAAAAGTACTTTGCACAAAACTTTATGACCATTCCTGCTTACAACTTTGACAGCTGAATCTTCTACATTAAATCTCCTACATTAAAGAAATAAATGCACAGGTGATGGATTAGTTATCTATTTCCGTCGTATTATACTCTTGGTAAACATCACACATTTCAGCATCGATGTCATTCTAAAAGTAAATCTCCCTTACAAGAATGGAAGCTGAAAGCTAAAGACTAATATGTCAAAAAGTTCATTGGAACTTGAAAGTATTTGAAAATAAACTCCTAAGGTGATTCACCCAAGAGTGCACTTGGGAGGAGATGTCACAGATGGGAAGTGCTAACTTAGAAACCTTTATTTGGAGTCTCTAAAACTACTTGCAGTAGGTCTAGGATGTTAATTGCACTTTTCTTTAAAATTGAATTAAAATTTGACACAACAGACCAAGAAAACACTTTTATTCCAGTGTAGATTCACTTGAAGAAAAGCAGTGTATATTCCTTTGTGGCAGTATGAATGAATGTTCCTCTCATGTGGCATTTTAATGGTTGCTATTTCAACTCCGTAGGCTCACATCCATGCCTACATCAAGTTGGAATAAGAATACATATGAGTAGTGGTGCTTTTTGATCCATTCTGTAGCACCACAACAGTGGGAAGCATGAGAGAGAGATGTGTGTGTATTTGTCAAGGATAGCCTATCTGTCTTTTAGCAATTTGAAGGTCACATCTTTACTGTGATTGGTTTATTTCCAGGTTTACAGAGCCTTTAAAGGCTCTTTAGTGACTAGTAGGAAGATGAGTCTTCTATAAGTCTTCTCAGTTTAACTGGCCACAGCCTAAACAACCAGCTCAGAAAGATGCAAGATAAAGCAAGCAACCAGAACTCAAATATAAGCTGCTTTCAGTTGTTAAAAAACTGAAGGTCCCTCTAAGCTGTAACTGAAGGGAGCACTTAAGATTTGTGTACAGGAGAACAGGGAAAAAAATACAGAGGATGGGACAGAAAGCAGGAGATGCTTCAGGTACGGGGTTTAGCCATAATATGGCCTGATCAGGTATCCTAACATTTGACTGACTGTTCTAGTAACCCTATCTTGGGTATCCATACCAGCAAATCACATCTGGCACTTCAGTAAAGATGAACATGAAAACAGAATGATGGAGTCAATTTTCCCTCTTTGTCTTTAAAGGGAGAGATTTTTTGTTTAAATTAGGGGAGTGAAAAGGGATGCTTGCATTAATCTCGGGAGTTTAGCACGTAAGAAAAAAAAATGCGTCTTGCTCATTAGCATTTGTCCTAAGGCATTACCAGGGAAGATATTTTTGGGGACAAACATGATGGTTATAACCCCCATGTTTTTATAGAATAGAAAGTAGAAAGCAATCTGGCTTGCCACATACCTAAGTCATGGTTTTGTGAGGAGCCACTTTTGCTTGGTAACAGGGGAATGGGGCTGAAGTGCAGACCCAGTAAAGAGTTCTTGGACTTTTCCCTGGCTCTGAGATTTTGACCCATCTCCATCTTTGTTGCGCCTCTGCGATCACTGTTTAAGAATGGGAATTTGAAGTGAATAGCGGGAGATGGAAGGGAAGGGCAAGAGGGAGGTGATCATGCAGGTCCTGCAGCCAGGAAAAGACAGAAGGAGCAATGATAGACCAGGGACATCCTTGTAGCCTGTGATGAGAAGCAGAGATCCTGTGACAGAGGGGATGAGAGCTGGAGACTCTGGGTCAGAGGGAGTGAGTAGTTTAGACCCCAACCCAGAGAAGATGAACTGGGGTTGCAGCATCCCGTTGGAGTGGCCCATGCAGGGCTGCCCAGTGTGTGGGAGACCCTGAGCTGGAGCAAGGGAGGGCTGATGAGGAGCAATTCTCAGGAGCACAATAAGTGGCAAGAGGCATCAGGAAGACTGACTGCACCTCACATTCCCTGACCCCAGCACTGTTTATGGGGGGACCAGGTAATGATACTAGGACTCTGAGCCCGGGAAGAGAGAAGAGGTGGGGGAATGGTGATCTTAAAGATCACGTAGTTACACTTCCATCAGTCATCCTACTCTGTATTATTTTTCCACTGGATTTTTCTGTTTGTTATGTTTTAGTTGGAGGTGGAATAAAGTTTCATTTTCTTCCCCAAGATGAGTAGCTTTGCTGTTTTGTCTGGGACCATAACTGGCAATTAAGCCCTCCCTGTCTTCATGAGTTCCAGAGTCTGTGGTATTTAAATCTAATTGTGAGCTTTTGTCCTTGGATGGCCCTAAACCACAACATACAGATATAGGCATAACTTGATTATTCCCATGTTTAATTTCTATTAGTTGAATCAGACCAAGTCTATTTGAGTTGTATTTTAAGCCTTCTAAGTCTGCCTTTTGCAAGCTTAATGGTCATAACGTGCTCTTGTAGCTTTAAAATTTGCTGAAGATTTCTGTTCTTTCTTTCTTAATAGAAAATTGTATAAACTCCTTAAAAAACATGAAGAACAGTGTATTTCTACCCCTCTGTTGTAGTTTAAACCCAACCAGCAAGTAAGTGTCACGTAGCTGCTTGCTCACTCCTACCCCTGTGGGCTGGGGAGGAAAACCCACCACAACTAATGGCTTGAGATAAGAATAATGTAATGACTAAAATAAAATGTAATTACTATAATAAAAATATAATAATTATAATGATAAGTAATATAACAAAAAAAGAGAGAAAGAAAAAAAACTAAGAAAGGCAAACGGTGTACTGTGCAATTGCTCACCCCATACTGACTGATGTCCAGAGTCTCCTCAGGCAGCAATCTACTTTTCCCAGCCACTCACTTTCATCCACATCTGATCTCTGTCCCAGCACCAGGCCACACATCTCAAGGAGTGTGTATTTCAGTGCAAAAACTGTGGGGACCGTTTCACACGCAGCTCCAGTCTCACCTTGCACTATGGTACTCACAATAGGGAGAAGCCCTTTGTGTGCACACAATGTAGTTGACGTTTCAACAGTGCTGCTGTACTGGTGCCTCACCTGAGATTAGACATGTTAATTCATTTTTGTCCTTTATACCTCAGCAAACCACAACCATGGGCATAAGGAAGAAGCAGTCCCTCTATAGGATCACATGGCCTCTCAAAATTCTTGTTCATCTGCTGTACCTTAAAAAAGAGCAACCTCTAATCCAAAATGCCTGGTTGGAATATTAATTACTTGCTATGAGTCCCGTGACTGAGGAGTAAATCCCCTCTATTCCAATGCATAAGCCTCAGTCAAGATGGAAATAGAAGTTTGTATGTATTTAAAAGATAGGAATAGGATAGGTTACTGGCTGAGTGGAGAGATAGGAACTTTAATGACTCAGTTTTGGTTCTGAGTTCAGGTACAGAATGACCTTGTGCTAATTACCTTGTCTCCCTGTCTTTATGACTCACAGTTAAAAAAGAAGTGTCTTTTTTAAATGAACTTTCTCAGTGTAGAGTGTAGACTAATGTGTTCTCAGATACTACAGTCATTAGAGACAGGTGAGTTTAGCAGCTTAAAGAGCAACTTGTTCTGAAAGCCTAGATGACTCTGTCCTTTGCATTTTCAAGGAAGCTTTTCTTAAACTCTGGGCTTTACAAATTCTTTCATCTTTTAATGGAATTTGAAATCCTAGCTTCCAAAGATGATTCTGAGTATCAGCCTGTTGTAACCATCCAAGATTTCTGAAGGTAACAGTGTTGAAATGATCTATTCCTTCCTGCTCAGTCACATAGATCCACATAACTCCTTGGCAACAGCATAAGGATTGGGTCCTCAAGATAGGAGTCTTCTACTAGAAAACTCTGTCTCCTAGCTTTCTTAAATAATATCTAGCTGAAGAAATAGAAATAACATTTGGACTCAAAACTAGAGATATGAGAGTAGTGTCTCTGCTATTTTGATGTCACGGTTTTGTGTGGAGCCACTTCTGGTAAGGGGGAAGGTGCTGTAAAGATGACTCCTATAAGAATGTAAGAATGTAAAGATGGCTCTCCCCAGCTCTGAGACAGACTCACTTCTGGGGCTAAGCCAATTTAGATGCCTCTATGATCACTTTTTAAGAAGAAGAAGAAGCCACAATAGAAGGGTTCTTCCTTCTTGCTGTTCTTTTCTTCCTTCATTTCTGGCTGGTGTTAGTGCAAGGTGTTGGAAGAGAGAGATAGGGGACCATGCGGACCCCAAGGTCAGCGGGGAAGAGAGGAGAAGGTGTGCTAGAGCAGAGACTCCTCTGCACCCTGTGGAAAGGACTGGTGAAGCAGAGATTTGTTTGCACTTCTTTGAAGACCCCACATCAGGATCAGTGACTATGCTCAGAGGACGCTGTGTCCTGTGGAAGAGACCCTGTATTGGCAGAAGCTGTAACTGTTGGGAAGAACCCACACCAGAGAAATTTGTCAAAGACTGTGTCCTGTGGGAGGGACTCCGTTTCAGAGCAGGGGAAGAATGCAAGGAGTCATCCTCATCTGAGAAGAGAGAAGTGGCAGAGATCATCTGTGAGAGACTGACCACATCTCCCATTCCCTGCTCCCCAGAGCCGTTGAGGGGTGGGGAGGTAGAGACATCAGGAGCAGTGAGCTGGGCCAGGGAAGAAAGGAGGGGGGAGCTGTTGAGGGATGGGGGAGGGAGATCTTAAAGTGCTGGTTGTAATTTTCTCATCCTTCTGCTCCTTTTTGCTTTTTGTTCTGTTCTGTTTCTTGTAGGTAGTAGAATAAACTTTCATACTTTTCTCTCTAAGTTGAGTCCTGGAGTCTGTTTTGCCCGGAACCGTAATTGGCAGTGAGCCCTCCCTGCCCTTGTCTCAATCCACAAGGTCCTTTGTTATTTTTTTTCCTCCCATCTTGCTGGAGCCTTTGCCGTCCTGAGGAGAGTGGGGGTTGATGGAAGACAGTGAATGAGAGACTGTCGTGGTGCTTCATTACTGGCTGGGCAAAACCATGACAAAGGTGCAGACAGTAAGATATAACTGGGAAGTTGCTAAGAACTCAGGTGATTGTCCTATCCTCCCTGGCCTCTCTTTATTTTCATCAACTGAGTAGTATCTCCACAATTAGATGCTATCTTATGGTCCACAGAGGTCAAAATATTAACTTAAATATTTTAATTTATTGAAGAAATTTTATTTTTTTCACTGAGATTAAAGTATGAATAGATTCTTGAGTACCAAAGCATGCTAGAGAAGTTGCTGTTACTACAGCCTTGAGGTGAACCTTCCTTCCTTTAGAACCATGTTGGCTTATTTATGGACAAAATTAGTAATATTAATTCCAGAAGACTATTCTTGTATCTTAAAAAACACAAAATATTTTGAAGTTGTATTTGTTTTCACCTCCATTCCCAGAGCTTGCT
The DNA here is from genome assembly GCA_013401255.1 of Urocolius indicus. NCBI lineage: Eukaryota > Metazoa > Chordata > Aves > Coliiformes > Coliidae > Urocolius > Urocolius indicus. The sequence goes on along the minus strand of WBNH01010557.1, from coordinate 34,259 downwards.
ATCCAGAGTATCTGGAACAAAGATCTGAATGAGAAGATCCTGGTATTTTAAACAACTAATTTCTAAGACATAACATTATCTCTGACGCACCAAGTCACTTGGTGGATGTTTTTAGAAGCCTGAGTTCACTTAACCTTCTAGTGCCTGTCAGTCCCCATGTCCCTTTTTTTTGCAACAGACTCCTGGTAAATTGCATCTTTTCATCTAATTTTCAGCATTCTCTGCTCTACCAAATCTCCTTACAAAAATGACAGAAAAAACCCAAGTTGGGCATCTCAAAGAACGTGGTTCTTTGTTGCTGTTTTAGAAAGCAGGCAGTTATGCTGATACTGTGTGTGAGAAGTTTAGCTGTCCTAGGTTCCCATAGTATGGTAAATTTGAGATAGTCCAGGACTCCCTTTTTGTTCTTGAAACTCTTCTCTTTGATTCCTTAATGCTCAGTTTAAGCTTAAGTAGCAGCACAGTGTCCCAGAGAAATCTTGATTGATTTGGACCAGTGAGATCAGTCCATCTAAAGTCTGAACTCCTAAATCCACATTCCTGAAAGAGAATACAGCATGAAAGTTTAAGTATATTACTCTGGAAGTAAAGTTGTTATGTTCTGAACCAGAATTAACATGTTTTCCTAGAAATAGCCACATTCCAGATCTGGAAGCTGTAGTAAACACAAATGTTCCTGTTTAAGTATAGATAAACCATGGATGAATTCAGACTTTAAAATCCAACATCTTTAAATCCCAGTATTTCCCACTTCCCTGCACTCATATGGAAGGTGTTAGAACCATTCCAATTTGCACTCAGTGTCAGACAAATCCCTCTTCCCCCAAATTCCAGTATTTGGAGAAACTCTCAGCACCTGAAAAACCATTTTATGTAATTGTGGGATAAATATGTAAGAGCTATGGTCTGTTCTGCCATTAACCACGTAAGCAGCAAAGTGAAAGTTAGTTTATAATGCAAAACACCCATATGTGTGAAAGGACTTTGATTTTTCTACACAGCTTTTCAGTGGATAAAAGTATTTCCAAGTATATTTTTGATTACTTAAGTAATTTTTTTAGTTTAATTTGCAGCTACCACTTCCACACGTGTACTTTTTAATGATTTGCTCTTCCTCCAGAAAAAGAATCTGTGAGGTAGTCTTTCTCAATCAGCCTTCTTTCTTGAATTACTTCCTTATCTGTGAAAATGCAGTTATCACTTTTGATTACTTTTAGATAATTAAATAATGACCAAAGTGCATAATTTATTAAATTAAGTAGCTTTAGCTCATACTGAGTTATGATGTATGACCTTAACTCCCATTAACACAGCTTTTTCTTCAAATACTGGAAGCAAGGGTTCCTTTTTATTTTTATTGTGGACTAGATGCTAAAATGGTATCAACCTTTTAGATTATTTATGGAGATTTTGCAATCAACATGTTTTTATCTTTTTAAATCAAATATGTTACTGACATAAATTTATAACAAAATTGAAAATTTCAATAAAATCATAATTACATTTTTTATTCTTTATATTGTTAGGGAGAAGATGTGGGGTGGGTCTCTCCCCTTCAAGAAGTGTTTGCAAGAAGTCTGACAGGAGTTGATGTCTGTGGCACTGGAGTGGGATGTTAATGAGGGCTTCCTGCTAACCACTACCCTGTTGCTTGGCAGGTCCTTTCCTTTCCCTGTTCATAGCTTTTGCAACTGAATGCAAACTGAGAAGTCCAGATTCTTCCTTTACAGATAAATTATTACTGATAAGCTTATTAGTTTCAATACATCCTCTTGAATTTCTTAGTAGCATCTTCATTTTAGAATATCAATGATTTCATTTTTTTAATCACAGGTAATAATGTTGAAGGAGTGAATTAAAACAAAACAATGATTTTCTTTCTGGTTTAAGTTTTGGAAAAAGAAAAGGAAAGAAAAGGAGTGAAATAACTGTGAGGAAAAGAAAGAATAAAATTGGGACTCCGGTAAGAAGAGAGAAGGTAATTACAAAAAGGCTACAAAAGAGAAGATAGAAAGAAGCAATTAGATTGAACCCTTTCCGATATCATTTATATTAATGGAAATTCTACTAGAACTCCAATGAATGCTTTTATTTACAGGTAATTTTTGAACAACCGTGTGAGTAGCACACATTGTGTATCAGATCTGAGGTTATGTGTGGCCCTGGATGGGCCACAGGAGAGGAAAGCCTGAAGCCTGAAATCCCGTATCTCCTTTTTATATGTATAAATCAATTTATTAAAGGGAGTACTAACTAGAATTTTAATAAAATAGAAATGAGAAGAGTGTATGTTTTCTGTCTAATTTGTTTTAAATTACTTTGGAGTAGTCTATTGAGGAATAGAAAACAATGACGTTACTGAATGGATGAATATTTATTAGTGTAGACAGGAGGTACTTAGACAAATGTATTGCTGGAGATTAGAATTCTGATTGAAGTCTGTGGATATATCATACTGTGAAACTAATATACTGATGACGAGGCATCTCAGTTTGAATTTTGCTGCAGGGAATTTTGTCAAATTTGAGCTTATAAAAAACAAAAATACATTATCTGTTTGTTCTGTGAGCCCTTTAAGGTGACTGTGTTCTTTGTACTGGAAGGCCTTTCTTTTGTCACCGTCCAGTTTTTCAGAAACTGGACCCATATTAACACTTCTTTAGCATTTGCTAGCATCTTTTTGACCTTTCTGTAGTGTTCATCATGACTAGCCTACCTGACTACCGATAGCAGCAATTGCTGTGAGTTGATACAGTGACTTACCACATTCCTTGAACAGAAACAGGATGGAAATCCTATGTTTGTAATATTTATGAAAATACTCTCTATCAGAATAAAAAAAAAAGAGTAAAAGGTTTATTAATCAAAATTGGAAAAACAACATGCAATTTTAAAGACAACAGCTTTATAATGTGTGTGCATGTAGTGGAGGTGACTACAGATCCCTAAGTATAGTGTAGACTTATCTGAGCTAGCTTTAAGTTTCCTATATGTGAGCTATCCAGATGCTAAGCACTAACGTATCTGTCAGCATAGAGATGGTGGGGCCTGAATCATTACCAGAACACAATCTAAATAACATAAATGTAGTTCAGAAACTTCTGCTCTGTCCTATGGTCAAAGTAATAGAGAACAATTTGACACTGGAGGCTATGGAATTTGATAGGGAAAAACATGAGACTAATGACAAGGAAATTTAAGTTGTATAGGTTGCTGCAATTCTGATACATTTGGATTTTTTTTTTGAACAGAAGTTTTTGCAATACTTAGTGATTAGCTAATGTAAATGGGTGAAGAGTATGTGTAAGCTACCTATATGCCCAGCAGAAATTATTCCTGTAATATTAGCAATATAGAGAAGAGGGTTGTTCAATGTGCTTGACAGATCTGGACTGCTTTACACATATGCTCAAGAAGTTAAGTGCTACTCTGTAGCAAATATGGATTTAATTTGGCTGTCAGATGACTTGCAAGTGGAAGTGTATCTCCAAATTATAACATAATTTTCAGCATTTTTTCTCTGAAATTGCCTTAGATTTGATTGTTACTGCCAGAACAAAATACATTTTCCATGCATTAAACATGAAAAGTAAACTTATAGTTTTAATTTATTTCTAATAAGTAATACATACTGTGAATGATTGTTCTTTGTTTATGGATGACTGCTAGAGCAGCTTGGATTTTACAATAATTCATGAGAAATTAATAAGCAGTCATAATGAATAAACTTAAGGACAGTTTAATGACTATTCATCAGGAGTTCATGCACAACAAATCCAAATGTTTATCAAAGATGTTCATAAACATAGTGTACAAGTAGCTTTGATGAACTGATAAAGAACATTAATGAACATTCATTATGTATTTCCCTTTGCTGAGAATAACGTCCTCAGAGGAGATATAACATTTCCAGTCATTTTCCTTTTAAAGAAAAAAAAAAGTTTCAAAAAATACTAGTACTTAGGAAAAGAGTGAAAATAAAATACAGATTAATTTTTTTATTGACACTAGGAATAAGTTGGAGTCTGAGCATATCTACTCTTGTCACGATCCATTTGAGGGATCTTCAAAAAACATTTTGCCAGAACTCTTCCAGAAATCTGCTGGATATTTATAGAGTCATCTTCTTCCGTTGATCAGTACCTTCACTGTGGATTTCATGATTGTCTATTTTCCACAGAATATAGAACAATAGAAACACAGGGCTACACTCTAAGAGCCTCTTGAGGAAGGGAAAGTTTGAAAATCAGGCAGAAGAAAAGTAAGAAAAAAATGTAGAAGCATGAGAAAAGTGGATTTAGCAATCCACAGAAAGGGAAATTATTTCTAGAGTTGCATCTGGATACCAAAGGAGGTCACCAAGTTCAGAATGTGACTGTACATTCATGGACAAGAGATCCACAAACAGGGATTACTAAAGTGAATATATAGGAATGTAGCTCTAAACATCTGAAATTATTTTGACTGCTTAGACGGTACGAGGAAAATGATAAAGGTTAGGCTCTTGTATTGTTATTAAATGGAGTTTCCTATCATTGCTGCTGCTATTAGAGACAGGGTAAAGACCATTGATCAAAGCCATTAGAGCTTTTCTTCAATGAAATTTTCAGTGAATAAAAAGGTTAATATTTGGGAGGTTTGTGAAACATGTTTAAGCTGGAACATGATGAGTGTCAGAGAATTCATGGCCAAGAGACTGTGATTATCAGTGTTTTAACACAGAGATTAAAAATTATTTTCATCTGTGCTGGATAGAGGATTTACATTTGCATCGATCTTTTAGAAACTTGTGCTCTTTTATTTCAGATTGCAACTTGTTTTGGTAGTAGACCATTTGTAATTCCAGTAATATTTAATTATAACCTAAAATTTGGAAAAAACCCACATTTTTAACTTTAAATTCTGTGTTTGGTATTGTCAATATACAATGACTATGTGCTTGAAGAATTGTATGTATTGTGTCTATTAAAAATTCTTTCAGGTCACACTTTCTTGAATAAAATTATGAACTCCTCCCCTGATCACCACCATCGCTGCATTTATGGAGGAGTTACTGGCTTATTTGGTCTTCCACTTAATTATTTTGGAAGACATTACATTTCAACACACAGTTTCAGAAATGTCTCTTCAATAAGCCGGTCCACAAGAGATATCAGATACAAGCCACTGCTGAGTGCTAGCTGGGAAATAAAACTTATGAAGAAATAACTGTGGAACAGCCTCAGGATGCTGGTATGGGTTTTCAGAATAGTGTGAAGAAAAATGTTTTCATATTTCTTCCATGCTGTATCCACTGCTTTCTTCATTCAGAATGCTAATGTAGCAAAATAGATCTGAGCAATTTTGTAAGACTGCCTTTGAGAAAGACCCATGAGCACATTGATGACCTTCTTTGATATCTGAAGGAAAAAGTCCTCAGCTGTTTACTTCCCAGAAAACTGTGCATTAAATTTTGTCTTAAATGTTAGTAGAAAAATTATTTCTTCTTGTCTATCATAGAAACAGAATGTTCAGTGTGAGAACTTCAGTTCAGCAAATTAAAATCATTAAGTTCAGGAAACCAGCTTAACACTTGTCAATTTATGATTTTGATTATATCTTAAATAAAAAGGAAACTTGTAGTCAGGAGTTATGTATTATTCCTCTTGATTGTCATTTCACTATTGAAAAGTGACTATATGTGTACTATATTTTATTCAAAAAGCGTTAATTTGTTACTTAGCATGGTTTATTTTCATTGAAGATATAGTGATAAGCAGATTAATCTCTGTTCACATGCATAAAATACAGCCATGGATTCCATGTTATTTCTAGTAACTGACTTCAGTTTCACCAGCACAGTTATGAAGGCATAGATGAAAGAGTGTTTAAGTACACTGGTTCCTTTTCACAGCAAGTTAAATTGATATGCACATCATATTAATCATAATTTCATTGCAAAAACATTGGAGGTCAACTGAATAAAACCACATCTGTGGAGGAACTGGAGAAACAAAACGTTTCAACTGGGATGTCTTTTTTATCTCTTAATTCATAGTTATTGGAATAAGATGAAAGCTGCAGTAATCATTGAGCGGAATTTGCTTTGCATACAGAGTAACTAAGCTGCCTCGCCTCTGGTTTGACTACTACCAGGAACTGTATATACTCATATAACTTGTTATGCTCAAAATCATGTTATTGGAAAAAAAGGAACTTACATGTATAAAGCCAAGATTTATTACTAGTATAATTGAAATCTTAACAGTTTATTCAAGAAAACACTATTAGTCCACATCTAACTAGTACAAAAAAAAGGAAGAAAAGTAGAATTGAATTCTCAATAATAACAATACAGTTAAAACTGTTACATAAAGATTTGCTAGCAAGTACCCCTTGGGTAGTAGCTCATCCTCCTACTCCCTTTCTGGCCCCTAAGGTCACAGATGAGTTTGGCGCGTTTGGGTATGTTAGTGCAGGCGGAGTGCAGTGTGACATTACCAAGGAATGTTATGGTGATGGCTTCTTTGTTATTCTAGGATCCACTTGTGGTCATTTTTTAAGTTTTCTGATTTATTCTTTATTCTCTTTATTACCTCTAAAACTGTTTTTATTTAAGTCCAGATCCATTTCCTTAACCTGACCACTAATGAGACCTCTATCCTTGGGGTCTATTAGTTAGGTTGAAATGCAGATGTTGAATTATTTTAGTTCCTTAAGACTGAAACTACTGAATTTTTGTATATTGTTTCTTTAGATTGCTAAGGTTCCTCAAGGCCTAAGGACCTTTGTACAGTTAAAGTTTCTTAAGACTGTTAATGTTTCTCAAGGCCTTATGACTGTCAGAGAAAGAATTGTCTAGAAAGAGAATGCCCAAGATAAGACCAGTAGATGTTCAAGATGTAAGTTAGAGGATTGTTGGCAAACAGATGACAGCAAATTGCTTATGCAAAACTAAAGGATGAACAACCACCAGAGGAAATAATGAATTGTAGAACTGGGTAATTGTTTCCTGGAATAGGCATATTTATGGTTAATAACCCCATGAAAGGCATTGAATATTCATGTTTTAATGAATAAATTGAGTGTACCTTTGTCTCTTGCATCCTTGGTGCATCCAGTACTGCATTAAAGAATAACTGTTTAATAACAACTTCGTTGTTATTGAGTCTTTATTTTGGAATCTTTACCTAGATGCACCTAACTGCCCACTCTCAGTGAGGAATGTTAAAAAGCAAGGAGGACTGGAAGCTCTGACTTTTAGTCAGAGTCTCCATCTCGTATCATCCCATGCCTGTAGTTCTGCACACCATGGTCAGTGTTTCCACTTCTCAAGACCTCTCACCAAGCATGTATTTTTTCTCACTACATTATTATATTGCAATCATGAATATTTCATTTTACAAGAGCTATATACTATGTGTATAAAAACTATGGTTGTACCTTAAAAAGTTAAGGAGAAATAGAAGTAGTTATGGTATCCTGCTCATTAAAAAAAAATCAACAATAAAGAAAGAAAAAAGTCTGGTGGAGTCAAGGCAAGTAAAATCAAAGTTCCAAACTGGTTGAGACAAGCTCTGACACAGTAGGCCTGACAAGTCTTAGCACTAAGGCCATATAAACTCAGTAGCATGTGGCCTCTTTCTAGACTGCAGGATTATGGCCTTAACAGATACTTTCTAACTTCTCTTTCAAAATTAAAATACTTTATTTTGGAAGAATATGATCAAAAGTAGATTCATTGAAGATAATATGGTTAATAATCCATCTAAGTATGTGAACTAGCCTAGATTTTGGAGGTTTTTTTCCAAACTGCAAATCAATTTTTGTTCCTGGGTAAGTATTCTATTTGCCTGAATTAAAAAACAAGACAAAACAAACAAAAGATTTACGGTGAAAGAGTCATTCTTATTTTTCATCAAGCTAAAACGAATATCTATGGTTCACCTTTTTTCATAAAATTCTGGATGCACACTAGACAGACAGGCATCTCAATAATAACATAATTTAAGAAAATAAGTCTTTTCTGCAGTGCATATTAGAAATTTGGAGAGTGAGATCAATAAAATAATATCTGTTTGCTTTTCATTTCATCTAGAAGATCCTGACTATCTACCACAAAGTCTTGCCTGTCATATCATTGTTTTTGTCTTTGGCACCATGCCTGCAATTTAACATGTCAAGAAGAAGTTTTCCTTGAATTGTGGAACAAATCAAAGGTAGACAGGCATTTAAAAATAGATTTGATTTGCTATGTTTTTCAGGCTTTCTGAGGCAAAGTGATAAACCACAGCAACTTGAAGTAATGTGATGAGAGCACTCTAACATTCCGCATAAGCTTAACTCTGTTTCACTGGCATGCTGACTTTAAAAAGTGTTTATAAGAGAAATAGAAAGAACTTTTAGTTTGATGCAAATCTGTAATATCAGAAATGCTGAAGCATGGATCTAAATAGACTGTGTGTATAAAGGCACTACATGTTGAATGATTTAATTGTATATTACCTGGAAACTTCACAGGTTACTGGTTTTCCCTTTTACGCCGTTTTGAAATGTTGATAAGATATGCATTGCATGGGATTTTGTTGAATACTACGGGGTTGTTTTGACTGTTTTCAGAGTTTAAACTGAAGATCTTTTTTAAAAAAATAATTCTTAATTTAAAAGTCTTCAGTGAACTTTTCTTTTTCACCTATCCATGAGGGAAATGTAAGTATTTAATATTTAAGATTTAAAGTCTGATGGGTAGTTTTGATAACAAACCCCATAATTTTTAAGAATAAAAATAAGAAGCAACTTAGTGGAGTGGGAGGAAACCAACCACCAAACTACAGTACTCAGTTCTCTTAGACCCAGGTACCTAATACTGAATTTGTGTTAGAACACCAGAGAATCATAATTCATTATAACCGATGCTAAAAATTTATATATTAAAAAGAAAAACAAAACACCCAAAATGGATTCAAGTCCACCTTATTGACTGGTCAAGTCTTGTTGAAAAGATATCTTTCGTAAATTAATTACTTTAAAGAACTTTATATTTTTCAGATCTGACAAATATATAGTATAATATAATTTAAATCATAGAAGTCCTTTACATTTCGTAGCACAGGAGTAAATTTATTAAGGGCTGGTAGCAATAGAGAATAAATAGCTTTCTTTGAGATCTGATGAAACCATATGAATGTACAAAACCTCCAGGTAAAATGCAATAACATAGAATAAGCTCTTATATGCTCAAAATGGGATTGGCAGTCTTTATTTCTGGAGTAGGAGAAATATATGATAAGTGCTTCTGAAGAATAAATCCACATACAACCTTCACAGGGCAGGAATGTGGGTTTTCTGATAATCTCACAGGAGGATTAGTGAAAATCCCTGTAGGCTGAGGAAATTAGGCCTCCTCAAAAGTGATATGAAAGAAGGAGAAAGTAAAGTAGCTCATCCCAAGGAGAAAGAAAGAATAGTTGCAATAAAAATTGTTCTCAGAGGATTTGCTTAAAAAAGATGTCTTTTCAAAAAAAAAAAAAAAAACCAAAGAAAGAAAAAAGCCTCTCTGGGCCAAACCAGCACATAAAAAAGCTTCATCTTATAATTACTAATTAAAAAAAACCTTGAGACAGTATCAATTTTATATAAATTTTCTAATTTTCAGTCATGCTTGGATGTTGTGAGCCTTTGTCAGCTCTTTGTTCTTTTTTGTTCTTCACATCTTCTATGAGATATTTTGTTACTAGTTAACTTGCCTTTCTTGTTCCTTAGACTATTTTTTTTCTGTTAATATGCACTGAATTCTTAAGGATGTAACCTGGAGTGAACCACAATCTGCCTACTGGAATCTAGGCAGGTAGAAATTAACAGGAGTGGCAAAAGAAACCCAACGTCTTCCACTTCTTTCCTAATAAAACAGTGAGTTCTTACTTGTAGTAGGGAGTACTGTTGCACAGTTGGTGGTCTCTCCAACCACATGCTCTCAAGCTAATAAGCTCAAGTAACCCTGTTTTTCCACCTATCTCTTACCTCATAGCATGAGCCCACTTTCTTGATCTGAAATGTCCTGATAAATGCTTTATTGCAAAAGTGAGGGAGCATCCTTTTGCTTTCTCTTCACATCCACACTGCCAGATTTTCTAGTGAGAGCATGTTGTAACCTTTGATGTATACAGACATTCTCACTTCATTTGGTTTATTGCATATTCTTTGCCACATGCTAAAGCTTCAGCAAGAGAAGCTGAAGGAAGTTGGAAGGGTATTCTCTGAGGAGATAGGAGATGCTGGATTAAGTGCCCTCAGAGGGAAGAGTGAACTGATCTTGAGTAATGCACTGCTTGCTGATCAGTTGTTTAAAATACTCTAACCCCTTATTCTGTAAGTAATATCTTTTGTAAGCCTTTATCATCATAGAAGGGTTCAGAGCTACAAAATCAATTGATTCACTCTCTGATTGCATAGTTAAATCTGTACATTTTCAATCTTGTCTTCTTTCTTTTTGACAAATATTTTTTTAGAAGTGTGCAAGATACAAATGAAGAGCACAAAGTGAATGAGAACTAATAATTTTGAGCAATTACTACATCTTAATAAACCAAAGGGAGCACAGTCATATTGAAGTCCATTATTTGACAGAAGCCATTGTATTATACACATAGTGCTCTGTGAACAGAAGATCTTTAAAGGTTTCTAATCAAGTTCTTTTCTAATCTTCTTGATAAAATGATTTAATGCTGTAATTACTGTTGGGTGCTTTTTTCATTGAGGGATGCATATGTGTAATCTCAGACTTCTGTGATTTTATTTCACTGTAAGGTTTTGCTATTTCCTACAACTTATTTGTGGGTAGAACTACAAATGCTCCTTGATTGGTCTCAAGGTTATGTTTTATCAGGTTGCTGAAAAAAAAAAAAGAAAACAACAAAAGCACAATGACATTGTTCTCAGAAAGTTGTCATTCATTCACCCCGAACAGGCAATAGCAATAATTTTAAGTGAAATCACTCTCTTTCTTTTTTTTCATTTCTCTTTTAAAATCTTTGAGAAGTGTTGATTATGAGATTTTAAGCTGGTATGAGGAACTAGTGACACATTTGTCATGTTCTTGTCCTATACTAATACCTTCTGGAGAAGTGGTAAGAAAAACCAGGAATGTTTGATACCATGTAAATGCTCTCGAAACAGAACTTTCATGTAAACCCTGAGCCTTTAAGAGGTATTAACATTAAAGCAACATACTGAAAGGAAGATGAACAATTTCTTTAGCCATGATACAGTATTTAAATGTCTATATTGATGACATTACAAGTAATTAATACATCAATAGGTTCAAGTAATAGCTATGGACTTTCCTAAGAACTGCCTTTCCCTGTAGTCTAGAGTACGACCTAATGCTGAGGACTGATTTCTGACTTATGTCACCTCAGTTCCTGGCACTGCAGGACTGATTGGGAGCTTTCAGTAGTCTAGTTGTTCTTCAGACCAAATCATTTTGCAGTCTTTCCTAGCATAGCCATCTGGCTGCTCTTTGCTTTTTCCAGTTCAGAGATGATCTCTCTGTTCTATAACAGTGTTTTTAAGATGTTTCCTTTAGAACCAGCTACTTGGTATGTCAAGAAATACATGACCTTTAGCTAATCTTGTGTCCTGGTTTCATTTGGGATAGGGTTAATTTTCTTCCAAGAAGCTGGTATAGTGCTGTGTTCTGGATTTAGGATAAGAGTAATGTTGACAACTTAATGATATTTTGTTTATTGATAAGTAATGTTTACACTAAGTCAAAGACTTTTCAGTACCTTGCACCAGTCCACCCATGTGTAGGTTAGGAGGCATAAAAACCTGAGACAAGATACAGCCAGGACAGCTGACCCATATTGGCCAAAGGGATATTCCATACCATAGGACATCATGCTCAGTAAACAAACTAGGGGCAAGGTTCTCCAGCAGCTGCTGCCTGGGAGCTGGCTGGACACAGGTTGGTCAGCAGGCAGGGAGAAATTGCTTTGCACATCCCATTGGTAGTGAATGAGCAGCTGTTTGACTGTCTGCTGATTTAAACCAACAGATGACACCAAGCTGGGTGGATGTGTAGACCTAATTGAGGGCAAGAAGGCTCTTCAGAGGTACCTGGACAGGATGGATTGATGGAACAAAGCCAATTTCAAGAGGTTTAACTAGGCCAAGTGCCGGGTTCTGCACTTTGGCCACAGTAACCCCATGCAATGATACAGGCTTAGGGCAAAGTGGCTTGAGAGTAAAGTGGCTTGAGAGCTGTCTTGTGGAAGAGGACCTGGGGATGTTAGTCAACAGGTGCACCTTGAATACTGTGTTCAATTCTGGGCCCCACACTGAGGTGCTGGAGTGTGTCCAGAGACAATATGGCTGGCGAAGGGTCTAGAGAACAAGTCTTATGAGGAGTGACTGAGGGAGCTGAGGATGTTTAGCCTAGAGAAGAAGAGGCTGAGGGGAGACATGATCGCTCTCTACAACTACCTAAAGGGAAGCTGTAGTGAGTTGGAGGTTGATCTCTCCAATAATGAATTACAGGATATGAGGAAATGTGCTCAAGTTGTCCTAAGGGAAGTTTAGATTGAATGTTAGGAAAAACTTTTTCACCAAGAGAGTTATTAAGCATTGAAACAAGCTGCCCAGGGAGGAGGTGGAGTCACTAGCCCTGGAGATATTCAAAGCATGTGTGGATGAAGCACTGAGGGACTCTGAAAAATAGATCTCTGAATGTAAGAATAATCTAGCTCTCTAAAACAGCAGAAGTCTTAATTAAAAGTTATGAAATTTTCCAACATTTCCATGCACACATAGCTCAATTCTTTTGCTCGGAGATTAATTCTAGGAATCAGTGTTTTTTAAATTTGTCATTTAATTTTTATCCTCGTTGTTGAAGCTAATGTCAAAGGGACAAATTAATGTCAGTTGTAAGGAGCTTTCTTAGATACAGATACCTATCTACAAAGAATGGGATTGATGTCATCACATGATCCCATATATCTCACAGAAGAACCTAGCCTGAGTTGCTACTGACCTGTGAGGCAATCCCAAAAGTACTAAAACAATTTAAAAAAATGTAGTACTTAACCGGTCATTCTCTGTCCTCTTTTCTACTGTTTCTGCCATATATGTTTAAATAAGGTTTTCTGCCATCCTACTTTTCCTGCAGTTGCATGTCAGCTTTGTGGTTTTGCTACTCCAGGAAGGGGCGAGACATGTTTCTTTCTCACCAATGAGCATATCAGCCTACTTTGGTAAATTCTATGTCTACTCCAATTGAAGGCTGTGAAATTTATGCACAGGATTTTGCAACGGATTCACTTTCTCAAGCTATTTTTTACCACTAGCTGTACTCATTATTGCCTACTTATTTTGAAGTGTATATAAAATAACCTATTTTTGGTCAAGTCACTGTCACTTCTAAAGCACCCAGTGTAGTAAAACATAACTGTTGTATTTTGTGTGGATATACAGAGTTTCATCATTTCTACCTTTGGTACAAGCCATATTGCATTTAAAGGACTTGTTGCCTGGGATGTGGTTTAAAAAGACTGGATCATTCTTCTGAAAAGCTTTGATCACTGCAGTTATATTCTTGCACCTTTTATCTTGTTGGTACATGGATTTTAGCCAAAGATTGCCTTTCATGAAACTCTGAACTTTAAAAGCACCTACTTTCAAGAAAAAATATTCTGTGAAACATCTGAAAGCTCAGTTTTGATCTTTTTATGTGCATATTACTTCTAGCTTATTTTCTGTGGGACAGCTGTATAATGCTGTGCTTCTGAAACCTGAATTACTACCAGCATGGAAAAAAAAATTCAAGAATTTTAAAGTGTATGAAAATAATCTAATAATTCAGCCTTTCAGTTGTGATGTCTTTTTTAGCTTTTTTTAATTAATTAATTGGGCAAAGAATCTGTAGCTTAGTGTCATTATATATACTGCAACACAGGATCCAAAGGGTGAATGTATATCGTGTAATAATTGTTTTTCTTAATGTCTATGGTGCTTTGGTATTCTCTAGAAATTTCTTAACTAGACTACATAAAACATTGTATCTTTTTAAAATGTGCTGAAAGCGATGCAAGGAAATCTACGTTTGCCTGGAAAGCAGGACAAAGATTTGAAGTGTGCTACACTTCAAATTATCACTACAAGCTGTAATTTCTAGTATAACTGGAAGACTAACTAAATAGACATGAGTTTGTTGCACTAAATCCCATGCCACTGTCACTCCTGAAATTTTTAAGAAAAATAGACAAAATATAATGTCAAACTGTTAGGGTTACTGTGTAGATTCTGACATATGTTGAAATGGCAGGAGAAAGCCATTAATTCTTCTCTTAACAAAATAAACTTGAACTAAGTTGTTCTGCAAAAGCACAGCAAGAAGATAGGTCCAACGACCTCATCTGAACATCTCATAAGGAACAGAAATGTCTACATTTAAGTAGGCACTGCTCTAACTCAAGATCAGTCTGTATTCCCAGAGCATTCCCTTATCGACACTTGAAATCCCTCTGAAAATTGTATCTCAGAAGTCTTCATTTTAGCCTGGAAAGGTTCCCAAATGATGTGAGAAGTACATGAGACCTTCTGGGCCACTGAAACTTTACAGTCTATACTACAGTGTGGACAATATCTTGATTTTATTCTTGAGAGTTTTCTGAGAGTGTCTGACATCTTTTATACTTAATCATGAATTAAATAAAATGAATACAATTTTGCTTTACATGTCAGTTGTCTAAGATTCCCTTAGTAATTCTGGACATAAATTATTTGAATGGGGAAAATAAAATGTTTCATTGGTTGTACTGTAAGTTGTATATGGCTTTACTATAAGTTCATTTTCTATAAATTGGTCTACCACTCTCACCTTCTATGCAGTCAAAGAAGTTTCAAAATTTATTGCTAAGCAGCACATACTTTTCTCACTTGTCCTTTTTTCTTTGAGTACCTTTGTTTGCCTACTATATTTAATATTAAGGTCAATAATGTTTTTATCAGCAGGTTTTCCAGTTTTCACTAACCATAGAATCATAGAATGGTAGGGGTTGGAAGGGACCTTTAGAGATCATCTAGTCCAACCTCCCTGCAGAAACAGGTTCACCTAGATCAGGTCGCACAGGAACATGTCCAGGCGGGTCTTGAAGACCTCCAAGGAAGGAGACTCAACCACCCCTCTGGGCAGCCTGTTCCACTGCTCTGTCACCCTCACAGTAATGTTCTCCTGGGACTCACAGTTTTTTCTACATTCTTTACTCATTCTTAATTAATATTTGAAGGTTTGTTTCCATTATATTTGTAATGAANCCACTCCTGAAATTTTTAAGAAAAATAGACAAAATATAATGTCAAACTGTTAGGGTTACTGTGTAGATTCTGACATATGTTGAAATGGCAGGAGAAAGCCATTAATTCTTCTCTTAACAAAATAAACTTGAACTAAGTTGTTCTGCAAAAGCACAGCAAGAAGATAGGTCCAACGACCTCATCTGAACATCTCATAAGGAACAGAAATGTCTACATTTAAGTAGGCACTGCTCTAACTCAAGATCAGTCTGTATTCCCAGAGCATTCCCTTATCGACACTTGAAATCCCTCTGAAAATTGTATCTCAGAAGTCTTCATTTTAGCCTGGAAAGGTTCCCAAATGATGTGAGAAGTACATGAGACCTTCTGGGCCACTGAAACTTTACAGTCTATACTACAGTGTGGACAATATCTTGATTTTATTCTTGAGAGTTTTCTGAGAGTGTCTGACATCTTTTATACTTAATCATGAATTAAATAAAATGAATACAATTTTGCTTTACATGTCAGTTGTCTAAGATTCCCTTAGTAATTCTGGACATAAATTATTTGAATGGGGAAAATAAAATGTTTCATTGGTTGTACTGTAAGTTGTATATGGCTTTACTATAAGTTCATTTTCTATAAATTGGTCTACCACTCTCACCTTCTATGCAGTCAAAGAAGTTTCAAAATTTATTGCTAAGCAGCACATACTTTTCTCACTTGTCCTTTTTTCTTTGAGTACCTTTGTTTGCCTACTATATTTAATATTAAGGTCAATAATGTTTTTATCAGCAGGTTTTCCAGTTTTCACTAACCATAGAATCATAGAATGGTAGGGGTTGGAAGGGACCTTTAGAGATCATCTAGTCCAACCTCCCTGCAGAAACAGGTTCACCTAGATCAGGTCGCACAGGAACATGTCCAGGCGGGTCTTGAAGACCTCCAAGGAAGGAGACTCAACCACCCCTCTGGGCAGCCTGTTCCACTGCTCTGTCACCCTCACAGTAATGTTCTCCTGGGACTCACAGTTTTTTCTACATTCTTTACTCATTCTTAATTAATATTTGAAGGTTTGTTTCCATTATATTTGTAATGAATTCAGTTATTTCCATATTTCTGAGATTTGCAAGATTATTGTTCAGATGATTAGCAAAGTACCTTTAACACTGTCTAGGAAAGCTTATAAACATATGAAATCTCTCGCAAGCTCATATGAAATTGTTTTTTCACTCATAGGATTTTGCCTACTAGTTGCACCACCATTTTACTTTTAATTTCTTCTTAGTTATGTTCTTTAGTCCTGTACACAAATACATTTTGGTGAGGTGAATTTAATCTAAGAATCAAGCTTACATTCCAAGCCAGTCTTGTAAGCATCTTCTGTCATAAAGACAGTAGAAATACATAAGATTTCCTGATAGAAATTAATCTCACTTTCTTAGAACCCTATCTTCAGACAGGTGGAATGGCATTCCTGGAGATGCTATCATAGGAACGTATCCTATGACAGAAGCAACGGCTATTCTGTATTTGGTTTCTGTGCTCCAACCCCACACTCAGTTTGCAAAGTCAAATTATTTCCAGAAAAATTTTAAGGTGATTCTTATAGATCTTTAAAAAAATATTTTTTTTCTCTGTTTATTCTAGCAAACAGTTGATTCAGTAACAATAAGAATCTTTCCCTACAATAACTCATAGCAGTATGCAGATGGACAAAAGTGTTACAAAAAGTTGTTTTAAAATGTTACAAATATATAGAATGTTAAAAAAATCTGTGCTGCAGACATCTTTGGGCTGCACTCATCTTCAAAATGCTGATGGCAGACTTGAAGAAATATGTGAATCAACCAGGTTTAATGAAGAACTGGCAATATTTTTGTGCCATGCTAATGCCTACATTTGCTAGTAGCAAAACGAAATGATTCATTCTAGTCACAGTTCCTCAACGTAAAGTCCTTAATAGATTAGGGATCCTTAATAGATTAGGGATGTGTTACATTTGGGATTTTGTCAACTTCTGAATGTTCAATATTTTCATTGTTGCTGGGCTTAAATTTCTGAGGCAGGGAGAAACTACTAAAGCTGCAGAGCATTTTTAGTATCACTCAGTGCAGTCCATGTGAGTAAGAAAAGACTCGAGTACTGTGCAGTCTCACTACAGTCAGCCTCACAGCCTGATTCATCCAGACTGTGGCATTTTCACCTTCATAAAATACGTGTAAGTCTTCTTATAATGTACTAAAGATTTCTAGGCTGGATATTTCCAAGAAGCAATCTTTTAAGTCAGACTACAGAAAATGCTGTCGTAACTTAAGCTTCCCTTATCCTAAACCCACCTATTAGATTCTGCTGCTGCTGCTGCTAAAAGTCTGAAGCAGTGGGAACATGAACACCTATGGACAGCTGAGTGATGCTAATATCCCCAACTGCTGAGAAACTAGCTCTCAAAGCAATGCAGAAAAGATCTCAGGGGTTGATGACTCACAGTGATTAGATTGACTCCTTTAGGCAGCTGATATAGGAATGTACGTGGCCTCCCTGGTATATCTGGAACAGCTGGATGGGGTGGAAGGGACCAGAATCTTGGTATATGGGAGCTCATCCCCTACACAACTATTGTCTCTCTACTCATCTGCTCAAAACTAACATGCAGACAGATCCCTAATCTTTCTACTTTAAGAAAAGAAAGCGTCCTTCAAAGGACCCCTTTGCCGCTGCAAAGAGAATTTTGGGTGTGGATTCTTAAAAAGCTTTTTGTAATTTTATTGAAAGTATATGCCTGGAACATCTTTGAAAATGCAGCTACTGTATTCTATTCATGCATAAGTACAGAACCAATTTCCAAAACAAGGAGTTTTCTCCTTAATTTCCTAAAAATATTAAGGATTTTATTTTTTAAAAAATCATTCTGTAACAGTCATTAGAACACTCTACTGATCATATTCTGGCTTTCTGGAGGTTTTAAAGTTCTTTGTTGCAAAGCTTATCTTTCATTTGAATGTATGAGCACTATTCGTATTTTGTCTATGAAAGAACTGCACTTTTAAACATATCTTGCGTGAATGAGCTAGAACTGTTATATTTTTCAGAGAGTCACACTACTTTATTTAAACTCAGATACTGACTCAATTAACCTATCACATTTCTAGGCAAATCTTGAAACCAAGGAAGTAACAAGAATAAAGCCCAGCAAGAAAACACTTGAAGTGGAAAAGTCCTACTGCTGTTGAAATGTTAACAGCAGGAAGAGTTACAGATCATGAATTTATTTCATCCTGACAAGCAACTGCTGCCAGTAAAAACAAGACAAAAAAGCAGTTCTTTGACTGGCTGAAGTTGACCTCTGTCAGTTAATTTCTCAAGCAGAAAAATGGCAAGATCTCACCATGATCATGAATAGGCTCATAAATACCGAAATCTCCACATCATCTTTTGGAATACTCTCTCACATTCCAAACATGTATGAACTAAGGGCACTGGTATCTTTGGGAACAGGCTGGCCAACTTGATTAAGAGAGCTTTAAAATGAAGGACTCGGGAGTAGGGAGCAGAATGGCAAACTGTGCTATACTATCTAATGGGGAAAGAGGCCAAAGCATGAAATGCAATGAGTGCTCCTCAGCCCTGCACCACAATGAGAAGCAGAAGGCTGACCACCCTGAGGGTGTGCGAAATGAGGGAGGCTCCTCTTGCACTCATCCAGGGGAACCTGTCTGCTTGAGTAAGCCCCAGCATTGCCTGTACACTAATGCATGCATCCTGAGGAATAAGCAGGAGGAACTGGAGATGTGGGTGCAAGGCCATGATCTCATTGCAATGTCTCTCTAAGACATGGTAGAACAGCTCCCGTGACTGGAGCACAGCCGTGAGTGGCTATGTGCTATTTAGGAAAGACAAAGTAAACAAGGTGAGAGGTGGAGTTGCTCTCAATGAGACAGAGCAGTTAAAGTGCACTGAGCTCTTCTTGGATGGGGATGAGGGGCAGGTTGAATCCTTATGGGTAAGAATTAAGGGGCAGGGTAGTGTGGGTGACTGTTGTAGGAGTTTACTATAGGTCACCTGATCAGGAAGGGGGAGTGGATGAGGCCTTCTACAAACAGCTGAGAGCTGCCTCACAGTCACAATCCCTGGTCCACATGGGGGACCTTAAGCACCCTGATATTTGCTGGCAAAGCCACTGAACCAAGCACGCACGGTCCAGGAGATTCCTAGAGAATGTTGATGACAACTTCCTGTCACAAGTGGCTGTGGACCCAACAAGGAGGGGTGTGATGCTGGACCTTGTGGCTGACAAAGAAGGTTTGGTTGGGGATGTGAGGGTTGGAGGCAGCCTTGGCTGCAGTGACCTTGAGATGATAGAATTCAAGATCCTGTGTGGAAGAAGCAGGACACCAAACAGCATTGTGATGCTGGACTTCAGATGAGCTGACTTTGGCATCTTCGAAGACCTGCTTGAAAGAATCTCATGGGATAGGATTGTAGATGCTGGGAGTGCCCAAGAGAGCTGGTTGATCTTCAAGCGTCACTTCCTCCAGGCCCAAGATGTATGTGTCTCCAAAAGCATAAAATCAGGAAAAGGAGGCAAGAGGCCTACATAGTTGAAAAAAGAACTGCTAGAATTAGAGAAGGAAGAGAAGGAAATCTACGTAAGATGAAAAAAAGGGCCTGGTTTCATGGATGAGTATAGGAACATCACCAGAGTATGCAGGGACAAAATCAAGTAGGCCAAAGTGCTTTTGGAATTAAAATAGGCAAAGGAAGTAAAGGAAATCAAGAAGGGTGTTTTCAAACACATCAGCAGCAGAAGGAAGATTAGGGACAATGTGAAACCACCGATGAACACAGAGGGTGTCCTGGTGACAGAAGATGCAGAGAAGGCTGAAGTACTGAATGCAGAGGCTGGCACTTGGGAAGCCCAGTACGTGGAGGATAATAGAATGATCTGTAGAATGGAAGATTTTCCCTTGGTGGATGAGACAGAGTTTAGAGACCTTTTGGGCAAGCTGGACACTCACAAATCTATGGGACCTGATAGGATGTAGCTACAAGTGCTGAGGGAGCTGGCTGATGTTATTGGTAAGGCACTCTCCATCATTTTTGAACTGTAATGGAGGACAAGTGAGGTGCCTGAGGACTGGAGAAAGGTCAGTGTCACTCCAGTCTTCAAAAAGGGCAGGAAGGACAATCCAGGAAACTACAGGCTAGTCAGCCTCACCTCCTTCCCTGGAAAGGTGATGGAATAACTCATCCTGGATGCCATCTCAAAACACATGAAGGAAAAGATGGTTATCAGGGGACTTAACATGGATTCACCAAGGGGAAACTCTGCTTGGCCAGCCTTCTATGAGGACAGCTCACTGCTCCCCATATCTCTACCTCCTCCCCTCTCAATGGCTAAGGGGGGCAGGGAATGGGGGATGTGGTCAGTCTCTCACAGATGGTCTCTGCCACTTCTCTCTTCTCAGATGAAGATGACTCCTTGCATTCTTCCCCTGCTCTGAAACGAAGTCCCTCCCATGGGACACAGTCCTTAACAAACTTCTCTGCTGTGGGTTCTTCCCAACAGTTACAGCTTCTGCCAATACAGGGTCCTTCACATGGGACACAGCCTCCTCTGAGCATAGTCACTGATCCTGATGTGGGGTCTTCAAAGAAGTGCAAACAAATCTCTGCTTCACCAGTCCTTTCCACAGGGTGCAGAGGAGTCTCTGCTCTAGCACATCTCCTCCTCTCTTTCCTCACTGACCTTGGGGTCCGTATGGTCCCTTCTCTTTCTCTATTCCAGCTCCTTGCACCACCACTATGCAGGAAAGAAGGAAGGAAAGAACAGGAAGGATCAGGAAGAATCCTCCTCTTCCAGCTTCTTCTTAAAAAGTGGCTGTGGATGTGCCTAATTAGCTCAGTTCCAGAAGTGCGTCTGGCTCAGAGCTGAAGAGAGTTTCAAACATCTTCTTACAGAAGTTACCTTTACACCCCCTTCCTTGTTGCCAGAAACAGCTCCATGTCAAACTATGACAGGACTGAAGCATCTTTTTTATGAGGAATGGCTGCAGGATCTGAGGATGTTTAGATAAGAGGAGACTGAGGGGGGACCTTGTGGTAGTTTGACCCTGGCTAGATGCCAGGCACCCACCACGCCGCTCGATCACCCACCTCCTCAGCAAGCCAGAGAAGGGGAGAAAATAAGACAAATGTCTCGTGGGTTAAGATAAAAGCAGTTTAATAAAGAAATAGCAAAGCCGCACGTGCGAGAAGCGAAGCAAAGCAGATAAAGCTGTTACTCTCTACTTCCCATCAGCAGCGATGTCTGGCCACCTCCCGAGAAG
>WBNH01010557.1:0-12639 GCA_013401255.1 Urocolius indicus | reverse complement strand
AGCGGTAGTCATAATATTGATATCAACAACAAGCACAGCACTGCAACAGCTACTGTGGAAAATCACTGCCATCCCAGACCCACTACAGACCTCATTAATACTTACAAGTATTTGAAAGGTGTATGTCAAGAGGATGGGGCGACACCTTTTTCTCTAGTGTTTCAGTGATAGGACTGGAGTAATGAATAAAAGCTGGAACACAAAAAGTTCCACTTAGGGAAAAACTTCTTTACTGTAAGGGTGATGGAGCCCTGTCACAGGCTGCCCGGGGAGCTTGTGGAGTCTTCTCTGGAGGGTTTCAAAACCTACCTGGACATGTACTTCTGTGACCTTATCCAGGTGAATCTGCTTTGGCAGATGGGTTGGACTAGATGATCTCCAGAGGTCTCTTCCAAACATTCTATGATTCTATGAATTAGCTTGATAAAACAGAGGTTTTTTTATTTGTTGACAAATGAGCTAGCTGATAACTATATTATCATTACTAATCTATGTGAATGTCTCTGGAGTTTCTCAAAAGGTTAAACATTATATTGTGATGACAGCAGCTGGGGAGGCAAGTCCAAATTCATGCAGAGTATACAGTCTCAGTTTTGTTCCCAAACTTATGCTGCTGTATGGTATAAACTAGCAGGTCTGCATGCAGTTACACAGCAGTTATTCCGTTATCTGAATATGGGAGCACTTCCCCAGCCAGCTGGTATCTCGGCAGAGCTCATTGAAGCTGTAATTTCTGTGTATGGTGAAAGGAGAGAAAGACGAGCTAAAAGCAATAGGAAGAGTGTCATTGAGTTTGTCTGCATCAAACCAGATACGTTGTCTCCTGTGTGCCAGGAATCCCAGGGAACTGAGCCAAGAGGCAGAGTTATTTTGCCTCTCATCAAGGGTGCTACCGCCTGCAGGAGAAGTTGAACCACTGAGAAGGGGATTAACCCTCTCAGTGTGTTCAACTGTGAAGTATCCTGGAATCAGAATCGACAGCAGGTTAGGTTGATGGACCAGGCATGTGGGGACGTAACAAGAATCTGTTCGCCAGAGTACAAAAGAAAAAAAATGTATGGAAGGTTACAAGAACTTTGCAGTGCTAATAGCTTAAAAATGTAACTGTTATTCACCAGTAAACAAGCTTTGTTCAGAGTAAAGGTTGTCTTATTTTGAGAGAATTTCATAACACACCAGTGGGGTGATTAATGTACAGTTTTTGGCAGGATATGAAGGCTTTTGAGTTTTAACAATTTGCAAAGAAAATGTGATGTGCTAAAACAGCTATGAAACGCAAGTCAGCATAGATGGTCTTAAAGAACACAGTATGACTTCAAGACAAAATTATTTAAAACACCAATGCAATACAAATGTGCCTTAACAGCATTTTTATTCTGAAAACTTTGCCTATTGTCTTATGCATATGCAAGCATATATGCTTACAAAACACTCCCAACAGACTGAGAAACCACCTCCTTATTCTATTGGAAGAAGAGGACTAAGAATCCACTACTAATAAAGAAGAGAGGTTTAAGAACTGTATTTGTCAGGAGCTTTATGGAATTTCCACCATATGGCTGAAGAGGTGTAATTCCCAGGCTATTTTGCAGCATGAAAAGTAGAAATGAAAACTGAATGAACAGGAGTTCCTCAAGTTTGTTGTATCTTTTGCTACAAATACAAAAGTAGTAAAAAATTTGCCTAATGAAAATGTTAAAATATATCCTGACATTTCTGAAAATCAATTCCAAACTGTGAGGATATTTACTACCTGTAAATCTACTTTATACAGACTAGATACTTATATGGTATATTTTTTTCTTTTCTGAAATTGGATTGAAACCTTATATTTGGAATTCAAACCAAGCCCTCACATCCAACCAGCAGTCTTACTAAACAGATGCAACCTTGGAAAAATAAGAAGTCTTACAGAGATATTTTCCTAAATCTTCTTTGGTTCTTGGGTTAATTCAGGAAGACTACTGTGGAGATTATGAGAAATAAAAAGAAGTATGTTCAGGTTATTTTCAAAAGATCATGAATATTCTGGTTCCTGCCCTGATATATGCAGTGCTGATTGCATACTTATATATGCAGCAATTCATGTGTTACCACTTTGCAGTGAACAAAGGCAGATTAAAAGGAGTCAAGAAGAATCTGGAAAAACCTGCAACTGATTGATAAGACCCAGCTTCACATTGAAATAACTTCTTGTAAAAAACTATTTATATCTGTCTGCCTAGCTTGTATAAGCAGTTAATCACATAAAGACAAAGGATACTATAATTTGAACTTGCTGAAATTAATAATAATTTTATTATGTAATCATATTTGTTTAAGAATTATCTAGAAATCTTGCATGTGATGTATGCTTTAATTAAAGATCATGGTGTAACTAAAGACTTTTACACTTCTTTTAATTCACAATCAATTAACAGTACTAAACTGGAAAGGTTAATGTCCAGGAAGGCAGCAGAGCATATTCACTTGTTTGTCCCTGTTCTTCCTCCACTTATCAACAAACCAAACATGTTAAATATAGAATGAATTGATGATAATTTGTCAGCTAAGAAAACGTTGTAAATTGTTTCCACTACATTGTTGAAAAGACTCAATAAATAGAGACATAAGCAAATAATGTGTGTTCTGTACAACATAGAATGGTAGAGTTGGAAGGGACCTTTAGAGATCAAGTCCAACCCCCCTGCAGAAGCAGCTTCACCTAGATCAGGTGACAATGATGAAGGAGATGTATTTCCTTTTCCTTTCTTTATGGTTCTCCATTGTTTTGCAGTACTGCTATCACTTCAGCATTGTAGCTGCTGTGGCTTCATGTGTGGCAAACAATCAACATGAACATGGAGTTTTTTCTCTGCTGAAGGACATTGTTGTGACTTACTCTAGGTGGTCCTGCTATGGTAGGGGGATTGGACTAGATGATCTTTCAAGGTTCCTTCCAATCCTTAAGATTATTTAATTCAGTGACCTGTTTCTAATGTGACACAAGTGTGGAGCTGGTCCTACTTTCCCTGATATCATCACCATGGTAAGTATGAAGGAAGGAAGGCTGGAGAAACTGAGACATCATTAATGTATCTATGTTGACTTACATGCTTACAATGGTTCATAATGAGGGGATATCTTAGTAAAAAAGTTAATCAAGGAAATAGGGTGGGATATTTGATGCAGTCAATGAGATGCTGAACAGAAATTCTAAATTTTAATAAATGAGCAAAATTGAATTATTTTCTTGCTTGAAACTCTATTATTTTATTTACAGAATGCATGTTATTTATTTGAATAATAAATTAACAAGTGGGGAGAAAAATATTTTTAAAAACCTAGAAATATAATGTTCTCTACAATATGGACTGTTAGACATCAGATGTGCAATGATGTCTTAAGTTTTAGAACTTTTTTAAAGATTGATTTTTTTTCATCCATGTGATTTAGATGTAATATTTACTGGATAATAGACACTGAGCTTTTAAAGTTCTAAGAAACATTGGTTTATTTTTTTTTCCTTTTATCTTTGTCTTATATTATTAAACATCTGAGTGAACTAAGGGTTTGGAAATTCCTTGAATATTCAAAGTGGTTAGGATGTTATGCTGATGCAGGATTTAATTTACATTGTTGTCATTTGTAGGTCCCAAAAGGCTAGCATATATCTGATATATTACTTAGCTGTGCACATAAAAATATTATATGTGTGGGTTTGTGTGAGAGAGGGTCAG
This sequence comes from Urocolius indicus, assembly GCA_013401255.1. Taxonomy (NCBI): domain Eukaryota; kingdom Metazoa; phylum Chordata; class Aves; order Coliiformes; family Coliidae; genus Urocolius; species Urocolius indicus. The sequence goes on along the minus strand of WBNH01010557.1, from coordinate 8,920 downwards.
TGAAAGAGGTATATTTCCTCGCAAGTGATCAGTAGGCAAAAGATACCTGAACTGAGGAAAGTAGATGGAAAAATTGTATATGTGAAAGAGTAAGAGCAAGTGCACAAAGGATGAAAAGGAGCATGATTATCTCTGAGGATGAGAGAAGATGATGTATGGATATATAACTGATTAAAAACATAAAAATGCCAGAAACAGAATTCAAATATGTTCATAGGGAGAAACAAATCATTAACTTTCAGTTTCTTTCTATAGGTCTTTTTTTCTTATTGTTTAATGATGACATGTTATAATTTTTTTCCTTTGTTATAACAGTTAAGGTGATGGAGAATGTTAAAAAATGTAATTTAAAAAAAATCAAAATCACTATTGATTTTAAATGTAAGTATTTTGTTTCCATTAAAATCTCAGTAGATATATCAGTTTTCATGCTGAAGGATTTTTAAGAATAATTCTATTAAAAACTTGATTTTAGATGAAGTTTAAGATCTGGAGATATGTAACTCATCTGGAAATGTATCTTCAAAAATAATAAAAATAAACACCTTAAAACTTTTAATATGGGAGTTATAGAGGTGACTTTCAGAAATACTGAGCTGAGCTTTTTTAACTTTCGTTATCTATCACTCACAGAGCTGAATTTTGATAGAAAAATACAGATGGAAAGGAAGAAAACCACAGAAATCCTAGGAACAGATCCAAACACTGAATAATCATGTTTCCTAAAATTACATGTTATTATTCTTCTTGATCTCTTAAATCAATTTCCTTCAAATTTTTATTGACAGTCTAGGAGGAGGAGGAAGTAATGTTTCAGATATCATGTAATCTGGAATTCAAAAGGAGAGGAGGGGCTGAGAAATTTTTATCTGATACAGCTGGTTTAATGCAATACAGTTTGTGTATCTGAATACAAGAGTAATTTTATGAGTGACAGCTACCCACAGCTGTCTTGTTTGGCATGGCAAAAGCTGTAGAAGGAGATGTGTGAAGAGATAGGACTGACATATAAGGCCATGTAAATGTCATAGTGGATAGGTATCCTGCATTCCATTGAGAGAAATTAAAAGGTTAATGACAATCCCTAATAACCAAAACAATACACTTTCTAACTTTTAAATGTTTTGTCAGCAAAAGTGAAACAATGTCTAGGGGAACATGAGGGAAAGCATAAAAACCTCTGACATCTGTTCTGGTTTTTACTCATGAAATAAGCTGAGAAAGATGAAATAGATTTGAGTATGATTGCTGGGTGTGCTATACTATGGCTCAACCTCAAGGGCACAAGAAACTTAGAACAAGTGCTTAGAAACAGATCAAAGATCCAATGAATTATTTTGCATTTTTAACCTCTGACCAAAACACCATATCCTGAATATTGTTGCTGTTAATTGGAAAGCTTAAAAGATAAGTAGCATACAGGGACAACTATTGCCATAGGAAAGTAAAACTGTGTGATTAATTATGACATATTCCCTTGTCTACTCAACATGTTTATGTAAAACTTTTTTTTTTTCTATTCTTTCAGCAAAAACATTAGAACTTTTCCCCTGTTGAGTAATACTTAAATTCAGACAAGTGCAAATTAAAAAGGTGAGGATGTGCATAAATGTCTATGTGAGCTTGTTGCTACCCACCGGAAAAAATTAAACAGAAACTGCAGGGAAGGTTGTTCAATTAAGTTTCTCACAGTATAATGACAAAAATCAAATTTATTTGTAAATCTGGGTTCATTTTGAAGAGATCAACACTGAAGCAACTCCATTTTCAATTTACACATTAGCCTATAACCCAAAGATATTTGTCTAAAGTTTGTAGGAAAGTTAATGTATTCTTTTCAGTCTATCTTGAATAGTCAGAAACTCAGTCTGGATCCAGTTAGGTGTCTGTTACATCTTGATGATAAAATGATTTGTATAAATTTACACAAAATGGTGTAAATTATGTCTATTCAGTGCAATGGCCTTTTTTGTTATTTGCTAGTGTTTTGGTAAGTAGTTACCAAAATAATGTGAAATTAATTCCAATTGCATAACAAACTTATTAAAAAAGGGAAGAAAAAACATGACTGAATTTTTATTCCATCAATTGAAATTAAAATTCCTATCACTTGAACACCTTTCAACAACTTAATACTACCGAATAGCAGATAAATATATTTGTTTGCATGCATGGTTGTTTCCCTAAACAATAACAGCAGTGTTACTTTCTACTTATGAAAATTATGGGATATGGATATCATTGAAGTAAACGGTCTTTTGTAATTGAAATAAATAATCTTAGGTCCTGTATTTTGTGTATTTCTAAGGCCGTATCTCTGGCTAGATTGCTTCTCATTCTATTGGTTCAAACATATGCTCAGTAAAGATGAACTAAGTTCTCAAAATTATCTCAAAATTACAGGATGCATTTATAAGAATTTAGCTGGAAGTAAGACAGTCTTATGATCTATAAAATCTTCAAATTACCCTAATATTTGTTTTAGAGAGAAATATATAAAGGTGAAAGAGTCCTTTTAAAGTTAATTGTGGTTTTCCTTTTCTGTTTTTCATGAAAGCAAAGCACCTTGATTGTCACACTTTGGCATGTGTTCCATAACTTTAGATGCAGAAGAAATTCTGGTGATGGATACTTTTCAGCATCAAAATCTGACTTTTATCTGCATTTTTTTCTTTTCCCAACCTTTTGATCTTACTTTTCATTATATATGAGTGGTGCACATTTATACCTGTTAGTGAAGTCAGTCATGGCAAATACAATAATTTTTTGGTTTTTTATTCAAAGTCAAGAAAAAAATGATCACAAGTGATACATTGAAATGTAAATATGTCAATTGAAATTTAGATAACGGAGTATTAATGACTTAATTAACACGATGAAACCTTCCTTAAATCACACTGCTTATGGCTCTTATAAGGTCTGAGCACAAGGAACAACTCATTTCAGTGGAGAAATACTGCCTTCAGTGAAAAAGTATTTTCATAAAATCGTGAGCCTGGATGTTTAATGAATATATTCAAGGGAAAATTAAAGACTGAACAAAACTGAAAGCAATATTACGATTTCAAGTTAGGCAATTTAGATGGACTTCAGCAGCTTTTCCAAATAAAGCTTTGGTATGTTTCATGAAAGAGAGTGTAATTTACTATTATATTGGTATATTTAAGTAGATTTTGAGAAGCATAACTGTTAAAAGTACAAAAGTAGGCACTTGTACTTTACATAGCTGTGAACATTAACAGTTGTGCACCAAATACCTCTAACAAATTAATTCATCTTCTGTTATTCCAATAGTGTTGCTGTTGTTTATCTCAAAGTTGAATTCAGCTCTGTGTTTGAAGGTTAATGACTACATCTACAAAAGATGTTAGCCCTCAAACGTAAATATTAGGAACATAAATGTTAATGTAGGTCCTCAAAATATTTGTCCATTTGGCTTTTAATTCTAGAGTCACAAGGGCAAAGATTTTTGAACTTTTCATCGGTAAAGTTAAAAGTGTCTGTTCCTGGATACCTCTAGAAACGCCTGCTGATCAGGTTCTACAATAGTGGTTACTCATAGCTGTTGCTGGTATCATAGAATCATAGATTGGTTTGGATTGGAAGGGACCTTAAAGATCACCTAGTTCTAGCCCCACTGTGTGGGCAAGAACACATGCTCAAAACCTCATCCAGCCTGGCCTTGAATACTTCCAGGGATAGGACATCCACATATGTGTAAACATTTTTACTCCAAGTTTAGACACACACAATGGCTTTTAGCAAAGGTTGAGTCATTTTCTTAATTTCATCACTTAAACTCATTGACAAAGTGAAGTCAGGGTGGCTAGGAAGGAGGTCATACACATAATGAATCAGCTGAACCAGTTGCAGTTTTCCATATATCTGAACTAAAGCATAAAACTGTAGTTAAAGATTTTCATAAAGCTTGTTTGCAGCCAGCAAGCTGCATAGCTGAAGCTTCTGTATTATTTGCCACTATGACTTTAGTGGGCAGAAACAACCTGGGCATTTCTTTAGCATTTAAGGACAACTCACAATTAATTTAGGTTTCCAGATCATGACAGTTGTCTGTATAATGCACATCAGTTGTCTACTGGAATCTCTGGGTAATAGTTTTGTACAGTCAAAGATGGGCAATTTACCTGATGTCATGACACCAACTTTGAGCTATGGCACTAACGTCCCTAGCACATTACAATCCACAAATGAGTCCATCTCATTTGCAGGCTTGATTTATTAGAATAGCAGATTTCACAGAGTATCTTATAAAAACCAGTTATGTTGGTCCTGTGTTGGACAGGAAGATGGATTAGAAATGTCCTCTTGAAATTCCTTTCATGCTTATTCTATGGGCATATCTATATTCTGTGTACTTAGAACTGTCATGCTGGATTTGACCTTGGGAAAGATGTAGGTGAAGTAGCTGTCTTTTATTTAATACCCAGGGAATTACATCAGTGAGAGAGGATAAGAGAGTTCAAATTCTTGTTTGCTTGAGAAACCCAAATATTTCCTTTTATGGAGTAGGATAAAATGTTAAACATCATCTATAATGCATTCTGGACAATTAATTTTATCTTGCTGAATAGGTGTTAAAGATGGAAAAGTCTTATTAGTCATCAAATATGCAATTTTCTTTTTCATGATTTTTGAAGTCCATGAATAAAATAACATGAAAAGAAACACATGTTACATGTGGCTAGGGAATTCTTCTCACTTGAAAGAATACTACATTAATAAAGTCCCAAGTAAACCTCTGGGTGAAGATTTTTCATTAGAAATACATGGATACATTGGGCATAAGTTGATTCAAGGTTAGGCAGCCACTGAGTGGCACTTTCACGGAGGCATGTGAAAAGACTGACAGTGGGCTTTCTGAAGTATGGCTTCAGTTTCCTTAGCAATACTAATATCTTGAAAGCTGCTCAATCTAGATAAGCCAAAAATCCTACTGTGTAGTAGAAACACACAATTTGTGCATCAGATCTAGATTTCCCTTTCGTAATTGTGAAGAATGATCATTGCTAGAACAATGGCAAGTAAAGAATATATTTACAGTGCCAATGAAGATGTCCATTGCTAGTCAGTCTAAATCTCAAGATTTAAGATTGAAATCAAATCCAAACTTGTGAAACTATAATTCAGCAAGAACAACGTTCAAACACATTTCATTTGGCTCTGGAGTTACATACTATACTCAAACATGGAGAGACTCGGGGAACATTCAAGAAAGAATAACCTTCCAATGATAGAAATATTCTTAAGTTATTCTGTCAGATCAATTGCTGCACATCTAGAATCATTTAAAATAAGAATACATTCTCAGATATTGTATGGCTACTCTTTATAAAGTTACCACACAGCAGGATTGTTGGCTCATGACTATTACTAGATTCTAGTAGTAACTGCTGATAAATGTTGATTCTTATAGTAATGATGTCTTAATAGTAGTCACTAAGGCAAATTTCTAAGTCTTCTTTAATAAGCACTGAATAGAAAGAACTAATTTAAAAATTAACAGTAAAGCTTTATTGCATTTATATTTGTTCACCAAAATTGTCAGTCATGGGGTTTCTAAAGGTTTCACATTTCTAACATGACTGTATTTTAGAAGAGTATTATTGTAATTTTTCATCTCTCAATATGCAGAGATTATTATTTAATACATTTCAGTCAAACTGTGGAAAGAGAAAAACTCACTGACACTTCTGAGACATTTCTATTCTCCAATCTCTTGATTATAACAGTTTCTCCAAGGTAATTGCTCTGAAATTCACTTTCTAATCCTACAGTTTTCAGTTGTTGGCTAAAGACTGAATTAGGAACAAGAGCCTAGATCCTGAGAGGATTTTCTGAGGGCTTGGACTTATGTTGTTGCATTAGCATCTATGCTCTAGTCATGTCTTTGACCTTAGTTTAATGGCAAAAGGTGGTCTATCATAAGAACTCTGTATGAAAATTAAGTAAATGTCAATTGGCATATTATCAGGTTAATTTATTCATTTGAATAATAATTGCAAAACAAACATATGAAAAACAAGTATCTCTCAAGAGTGGGAAAGCACTGCTTCTGTGTGACCCTTTCAGTACATATACAAGTGTATTAGGTGGCGGTGATTTTCTACAGTAGCCATTATAGTGTTGTGCCTTCTGTTGGTGGCTAAAAATGTGTCTTGGCTACTGCTCCCACAGCATCCAGGCTGTCCCTCCAGCATTCCTTCCCCCACATTCACCAGTAGCTGTGGGTGGGCAAGATATTGGGAGGGGACACGGCTGGAACAGCTGACTCAGGCTGACCAAGGAGATATTCCATACCACATGATATCAGCTCAGCAATATAAACTGGGGGAGAGGAGCAGGAAGGGGGAGGTGTGATTCACTTTTGCCTTCAAAAGTAACCATTACGCATATCGAAGCCCTGCTTCTCAGGAGATTGCCAGACATTGCTGCCGATGGGAAGTAGAGAGTAACAGTTTTATTTGCTTTGCTTTGCTTCTTACGCACATGGCTTTGCTATTTCTTTATTAAACTGCTTTTATCTCGGCCCATGAGACGCTTATTTTCTCCCCTCCCTGCCTGCTGAGGAGCGGGGTGATGGAGCAGTGTGGTGGGCACCTGGCATCCAGCCAGGGTCAAACCACCACAAGAGGCCTACACCGTTACAACTCTGGCAAAGAAAAAGAAAATGAATGGAGGAGAAAAAGACTGTTACTATGCTGTTAGTAATAAACTTTCTCAGTGATCTGTCTGCAGACCAATTGCTTCTAATTTTTTAAATGGACACAGAAGTATGTAGTTCTATTGAAAAATTTAGTGAGCAAAACTGGAGAACATAATAGAAAAAGAGGAGACATATCTATATAGTCAGAAGTGAATGGTCTTGAAGATGATGATTTTCACTTTAAGCTAGTAAGGAGAGATAGGATACAATTTACTAGTATAAAGTACAAATCATGCACTCAGGGAGCAGACAAATGATTCCTAACCTTCAGGCAAAATGACCTAGTTTAACTTAAACAATAGTTCTTAGCATCTCAATTAGACTGAGATGGATTATGGTAAAGCATTTTTTTAGAATGCATTAGAATGAAGTATTCTATGGGGGAAAAATAAGTAACAAGACACTGGAGACAGTCAGAGGACCAGGAAGCTTTTTACTGGCACAGATGATCCCAGAAGAGGATGCATGTCCTTGTCCTTAAAACTACTGGTCAGAGTTATTGTTAGCTTAGGCAAAATGATAAAGGGCCTGATTTCTTGGGAAGTGTACAGGAACATTGCCAGAACATGTAGGGTTGCAACCAGAAAGGCTAAAGCCCTTTTAGAATTAAACCTGGCCAGGAAAGTTAAAGGAAGGGATTTTTCAAACACATCAGCACCAAAAGGAAGATCGGGGAAAATGTGGGACTGCTGTGGAACACAGGAGGTACCCTGTTGAAAAAGGATACAGAGAAAGCCAAACTACTGAATGCCTTCTTTGTTTCAGTCTTTACAGCCAAGTCTGGCCCTCGGGAAGCATGGTCCAGCAAGGATAGTAGGATGGCCTGGACAGCAGAGGACTTGCCGTGGGTGGATGAGGAAGAGCTTAAAGACTTGTGCAAGCTTAAGGCTCATAAGTCAATGGGACCTCATGGGGTGCATCCAAGAGTGCTGAGGGAGCTAGCTGATGTGGTTGCTAAGCCACTCTCCATCATTTTNTCATCTACCTTGACTTCAGCAAGGCTTTTGACACTATCTCCCACAATATCCTCATCAGAAAGCTCAGACAGTGTGGATTGGATAAGTGGACAGTGAAGTGGATCGAGAGCTGGCTGAGTGACAGAGCCCAGAGAGTGGTGATCAATGGCATGGAATCGAGTTGGAGGCTTGTGGCCAGTGGGGTTCCACAGGGATTGGTTCTGAGACCAGTCTTGTTCAACACCTTCATCACTGATTACACCAAACTGGGAGGACTGGTTGACTCCCCAGAAGGCTGTGCTGACATTCAGCAGGATCTTGACTGGCTTGAGAGCTGGGCAGAGAGGAACCTCATGAGGTTCAACAAGGACAAGTGCAGAGTCCTGAACCTGGGGAGGAACAACCCCATGCACCAGTACAGGCTGGGGTCTGACCTGCTGGAGAGCAGCTCTGCAGAGAGAGACCTGAGAGTCCTGGTTTACAATAAACTAATCATGAGCCAGCAATATGCCCTCATGGCCAAGAAGACCAATGGCATTCTGGGATGCATTAAGAAGAGTGTGGCCAGGAGGTCGAGGAAGATTCTGCTCCCCCTCTACTCTACTCTAATGAGGCCTTATCTAGAGTACTGTGTGCAGTTCTGGGCTCCCCAGCTCAAGAGGGACAGGGAACATCTGGAGAGAGTCCAGCACAGGGCCACCAAGATGATCCTTATGAGGAAAGGCTGTTGGAACCGATGACTGTGAGGGAGGAATCTGCATATTTACAAATATCTAAATGGTGAATGTCAGGAGGTTGAGACATGTCTTTTTTTCATGGTATCTAGCAACAGGACAAGGGGTTGAGGGGATGAAGCTGGAACACAAAATATTCCATTTAAACGTAAGGAAAAATATTTTACTGTGAGGATGATGGAGCAGTGGCACAGGCTGCCAAGGGAGATTGTGGAGTCTCCTTCTCCAGAGGTCCCTAAAGCCTGTGTGGATACCCTCCTGTATGACCAGATCTAGGTGGACCTGCTTTGGCAGGGGTTTGGACTAGATGATCGGTAAAGGTCCCTTCTCACCTTTACCATTCTATGATTCTATGATGTTCCAGCTTAACCCAAATGAGAAAATCACAACATTGATGCCAAAAATATGTTTATTCTAAGGAAATATTTTTATGTTTTAAGGGAATCTCAACAGAAACCATTTTTGCCAGTTCACAATGGTAAGTTGATGTTGCCGTTGCAGGCAAC
>WBNH01010555.1:0-55745 GCA_013401255.1 Urocolius indicus | reverse complement strand
AAAAAAAAAAAACATTAAGATATTTACATATCTCACTAGGAGAGAAATTTTCTTTTGAAAATTGTTTGGAATAGCTAAATCTCATAATTTCACAAATATTATAACACAGTCAGAGGGTGGTGATCAATGGCATAGAATCAGGTTAGAGGCCTGTGGCCAGTGGAGTTCCACAGGGATCAGTTCTGGGGCCAGTCTTGTTCAACATCAACAATCTGGATGAGGGGATGAGAGGAGGACTGACTGATTCCCCAGAAGGCTGTGCTGCCATTCAGCAGGATCTTGACTGGCTTGAGAGTTGGGCAGAGAGGAATGCCATGAGGTTCAACAAGAACAAATGCAGAGTCCTGCACTGGGAAGGAACAACCCCAAGCACCTCTATAGGCTGGGGATTGGCCTGCTGGAGAGCAACTCTGCAGAGAGAGACCTGGGAGTTCTGGTTGATAACAAACTGAACATGAGCCAGTAATGTGTCCTTGTGGCCAAGAAGGCCAATAACATCCTCAGATGCATTAACAAGAGTATGGCCAGCAGGTCAAGGGAGGTTCTCCTCCTCCTCTACTCTGCTCTGATGAGGCCTCATCTGGAGTCCTGTGTCTAGTTCTGGGCTCCTCAACTCAAGAGAGACAGAGAACTTCAGGAGAGAGTCCAGCAAGTGCCACGAAGATGATCAGGGACAGAAGCATCTTCCTTATGAGGAAAGGCTTCTGGGACTGGGGCTGTTTAGTCTAGAAAAGGGGAGACTGAGGGGGGATCACATTAATATTTACAAATATCTAATGGTGGCTGTCAGGATGTTGAGCCATCACTTTTTTTCTAGCAACAGGACAAGGGGTAATGAGATGAAGATGGAACACAAAAAGTTCAATTTTAACATAAAAAACCCCTATTTTACTGTGACGGTGATGGAGCTGTGGCACAGGCTGCCCAGGGAGATTGTAGAATCTCCTTCCTTGGAGGTCTTCAAGACTCCCCTGGACATGTTCCTGTGTGACCTGATCTAGGTGGACCTGCTTTAGTAGGGGGGTTGGACTAGATGATCTATAAAGGTGCCTTCTAATCCCTACCATCCTATGATTCTATGATATAATATAGGGACAGATCTATATTTTAGCAGAAATACACTCTCTCATAAGAACTATCCAAAACCCCATTGTTTGTTGATTTTTTAAAAATATCTGCTTTAACTTGTCTTTTTATTTACAGTGACCATAGAGCAGAGTCTATATAGGGTCCTGATCCTTACCAGAGTTAATGAAGCCATCTGCCACTATTTGCATGGGCTTTTGCTGTTTTTAATGCTCTGACATAGATCTTGGAGATTTGCTCCATGCTCTTCATATGGAATGCAGGAGATGGTCAGACACAAGCAGAAAAGAATCTGCTGTTCATGAAAAACAACGTTCTCTTCCACATGACTTGTTTAGTGAAGCGAGACGACACCCTTGTTGAATGTTGAACATAATTCCTCCTTCATTGTGCACCTCCCATTATTGTCTGCATCAGCACTTGTAACACGGTCTGATTTTCTCCTCAGTTAATATGAAAGCAGATAAACAAACAGTACTTTATCTAACTCATTCTCATTTGGGATGACTGGCAACAGGTCCACAAGTTCCCACATAATGAAAGATTTGCTAGATGTCCAAGTAGTGCTTTCCTTCTAGGTGCTTTCAAAATTTCCTGAGCAGTGGGTATTTTGAGAACCCAACCTAGCTTCATGTTTTCACTGTAAAGTTTGTTAGCCATTGGTTCTCAGACTTGTTGCTGTTAATTTACCTTTCAGATATCATGGCAACTCAGCCTTTGTGCCTTCTTTTCAGGTCCTGTCATTGTATGGGATAGAGTGTACACTTAGTAAGTTTGCAGATGACACCAAGCTGAGTGGAGGTGTTGATCTGCTTGAGAGTAAGGAAGCTTTACAGAAAGATCTAAATAGACTGGATCTCTGAGCCAAGGCCAATGCCATGAGTTTCAAAAAGGCCAAGTGCCAGGTCCTACATTTTGGCCACAACTTCCAGCAGGGCTACAGGCTTGGGGAGGAATGTCTGGAAAGCTGCTAGAGGGAGAGGGATTTAGGAGTGTTGATGGACAGCGGCTGAACTCGAGCCAGCAATGTGCCCAGGTGGCCAAGAAGGCCAATGGCATCTGGGCCTGTATCAGGACCAGTGTTGTCAGCAGGAGCACAGAGGTGATCATTCCTCTGTACACTGCTTTGGTGAGGCCACACCTCAAATACTGTGTCCAGTTTTGGGTTCCTCCCTACAAGAAGGACGCTGAGGTGCTGGAGAGGATATGGAGATGAGCTGCAAAGCTAGTAAAGGATTTGGAGCACATGTCCTATGAGGAAAGGCTGAGAGATCTGGGGCTATTTAGCCTGGAGAAAGGAAGGCGCAGGGGAGACCTTATCCTCTCTACAGCTACCTGAAAGGAAGTTGTAGCGAGATGGGGGTTGTTCTGTTCTCTCTAGTGACAAGCAATAGAAGGAAATGTATCAAGTTGTGCCAGAGGAGGCTGAGGCTGGATATTAGGAGGCATTTCTTTACTGAAACATTTGTCAGGCAGTGGAACAGCCTGCCCAGGGAGGTGGTGGAGTCACCGTCCCTGGAGATGTTTAAGAGACAATTGGATGTTGCACTTAGGGGAATGGTCTAGTGGTTGACAGGGCTGGGACAAGTCTGGACTCGATGATTGTAGAGATCTCTTCCAGCTGAAACAATTCCATGATTCTATGATATCAACATCAAGACTATCATAACAGGAAAAGAAAGAAATTGAAGATTCACAGTAAGTAGAGAGCTATATGCCACTATAGTCACTTAATAATAAAAAAAAATTCTTTTACAACCTTTTCTATTCAAGTCCTGAAGGTAAGCCAAGGGTTGCAGTCCAGCTGAACAGAACTCATGTATCTGAAGCTTTACTTCCACACTGTAAGACTCCAGGAGAAAAATGGTCATAAATTTTGGTTCTTTTATTTTTCTTTTTAATGACCTTTTCACATGTATTAAGAAAATAACACTTGAAATTGCTGAATTGAACATTATTGATGTTTTTTTGCCCAATATCATTTAAGTATTAGAGATCCATATGCTTCTGTAAAATGTTCTGACAGCTTAAGCAGTTGTTTTGGTGAATTTGCTCTAGAAAAAACAAACAAGCAAACAAAAAAATCCCAACAGCAATCAACAACAAAAAATAATTAAGCACATGGGAGAATAGACAGGAGAGTCTTGGCTAGTTTATTTTCCTATTGTTTGTCCTGCCAAATCAATTCAGGCTTGAGGGGTTTTGGATTAGTATCAAATATTTGGAAACAATCCTGTCCATTTCCTCACTGTATCTGATTTTCCACTTGTTACCAAATAGGGCATAAAATCTGAGAATTCCTCTCTCACAGTGAGATTTGTTAGGATTTGCAAATTAGAAATAGCAAGAACATGAATGATTTAGTTGCTTTGGAAAGCAATAGTGCATGAATAAAAAACAATAGTTAAATATTTGTAGCAAATTTTGTTTCCAAATAGTTTAGAGATCTAGCTGCTAAAATACAGAACTGATAATAAGCATTTCTGCATAGAAACTTCTACAAAGGTCATACCCACAAATGCAAGATTATCAAATATGCCTTTTGAGCTGTCTCTCATAAGTCATATAGTCCTGAAATATTAAAATGTCATTTTTATCTGCTACTCTTCCAATATTAAAATGTTGTACTATAAACGAATAAATAGGCAAATGGAAGCTAGTACCAAGTTTGATGGTCTTCTGTCTAAACGGGCAAGGATCTAGGAATTATTACTGATCTATTTTCACCTAAACTTGGGTTTTTTAAGTAATGTCAAAGGTACTAAACACATGGAGAAGGCAATAATTTTTATTACTTTTATAAAGGTACAAAATAGTTCAGGTGAGAATAAAATTAAATTTCTGGAGATTAATTTCTTCCTTCTTCCCTAGGTGAAAGGGTTATAATTCACATATATGCTTCCATACACTTATATGAAGTTTTGTATTAATGCAACTTCAAACAGGGCCATCCAGCTAAGATTCTGGAAGCTTGTGCAAATGTAGTATTTGTTACTGACTTTACACAATTACTTTCAACATTTAATGCTGAAGCGTTATGGTGTAAGATAATCAGTATCATGGAGCAAGAGAACAAAAGTAGAATAGAAGTTTCATTTGCCAAAGGAAACATAGAAAATGAAATTTTCTCTGATATGAACTGCAGTATTGTTTGGTAACCTGGCAAAGAAGTAAATAACTTTCCATTTCTGTGAGGATGGAAAGATGACTAATAGCTGCTGTTTTGTCAAATAAAGTTTTTCAAATAAAAAAAGGTCTTCACACATTAAAATATAGTTCTGTAAAGCAGGATATGAAATATCAAAAAAATATAACAGATCAGGGATTTTTGCATGCTATATGACTCAGTCATTAGTGCTAGAGGTAATTATAAATTTCTTGTTAGACAGAAACATAAGACTTGCAAAACATTTTTGTTGCTGACAGTATCATGGTTTTGCTTGGTAACAGGAGGAGCGGGTTGCAGTGATGACCCGGTAAAAGTTTTTGGAACTCTCCCCCGACTCCTGGGTTCAGACCCACCCCCCGGCCCGGCTGGGCCAATCTGGCACCTCTGCGATCACTATTTAGGGACGGGAATTTGAGGTGCCAGGCAGGAGGTGTAAGGGTGGTACAAGATGAAGGTGACCATGCGGATCGCACAGTCGGAGAAGGAGGAAGGAAGGAGCATCAGACCAGAGACCCCTCTGCAAGCCGTGGTGAGAGTGCAGGCGGTACCCCTGCAACCTATGGATGGCAACGGCAGAATTGAGAGCCAGCAGCAGCAGCAGCAACTTCATGTGAGTGTGCCCGGACGGGCCAGAGACTGTGTGGGGGAGGCGGTCATGGCACAGGACATGCTGGAGAGCCTGTGCGCCGCAGAGCAGCCCCACACGAGAGGCAGAGAGGAGCAGCAACTTTTGGGACAAATGAGCATCGGTACAGCCCGTGCAGGGCTTTGGGACAAATGTGCGTCGGTGCAGCCCGTGCAGGGCTGCCATGTGTGTGTGGTACCTCACGGACTTGCAAGGAGGACTGGTGCGGAACCCACTTGCCCTGAGGTGAGACAAACGGCAGAAGCCACCAGGAACGGACTGACTGAAACCCCCACTCCCTGCCCCCCTGGGCCGTTCAGGGGGGACGGAGGTATAAAACACCGGGATCAGGGCTCTGAGCACGGGCAGAGGGGAGGAGTGGGGAGCAGGTGGTCTTAAAGGGCTGGTCAGACTCTTTATCTTTGTTCCATTCTGTGTTGGTTTGTTTTGGTTCTGTTTTGGGGTTTTATGTTTTAGTTGGTATTAAATTATTTTCTGTTTTCTTCCCCAAGCCGAGTAGCCTGGTCTGTTTTGTCCTGGACCATAAGCAGCAGTTAAGCTCTCCCTGCCCTTTAGCAATCCTTAAGTCTTTGGTACTTGAGGCTAATTGTGGCCTTTGTTCCCTGATGGGCCTAAACCACGACAGACAGGCAGATATTTTTTAAAAAAAATACTTAAAATGTGTTCCTAAACCTCTTTTTAATATTTAAACTCAACTATTTACTTGCCATATTAACTTACATTGCCAAAGAGTAGCTTAGATGGCAATGGAATATCTAGAAAGTTGGACAAGCATAAAGTCTAACCACTTCTTCAGTTCCATGGCAGAGCTACAATCCAGTTGTCCCTTTAAAAATTATTACTTTTCTATACTTTCTACGAACAATGAGATATTTTAGAAAGGAATCATCACTAGAGTATCCAGTTTGAGGCATATCTAAATGTTTCTATCTGCTGAAGTGAAGCTTTGATGATCTCCATGAAACAAGTAAAATGAAGTACATAAAATAAAAGTAAATGAGGAAGCTTTTTATTTTTCAGAATAGTTCTCTGTTCAAAAAATTCAGAATTCAATTCCAATAGCTTCTTCACGGCCAATTATAAATTTGTAATGTCTGGCATATTTATCATGAAACTCAAGACTATCAAAATATGGATTAAATTATCTGAATTCTAAATTGAAATTGTATTAATGACTTGCTTAAACTTATGCTTTTTCATAGGCAGAGTCAGAAAACACCACGACTTTAAGTAATCTAAAAAACTGTAGCATAGATTGACTTTATCTCATTGCTGTTAGCTTTTTATTTAAGATTGCTTTATCTTGCCAGAAGTGTAAAAGGCAAATGGAAAATGATGAATGGCCTATGATGTCATACAGAACTAATGGCAATTTATCTGGAAAGTTTAATTAATATGGCACATAAACAGTTTTACCTGTCACTGCAGTTCTGACCTTGCCATCTAAGATATAGGCAGATAAGAAATAGCAACACACAGTCCATAAGTAAGGATATTTGTATCCTTGACATGTGACAAAACAGCTATAAGTGTAATTGAAATATATGATGCATTTGGCATTGATGCAGATACCTAATTTTGATACTGTAGGAGAATGACCGATGTGACATTTTGCTCATTTTCCTCAGGTGGAGCTTGTACCATTTCTCAAGAGTAAATGACCTTACAGTATTATATAATATAGTCTTGACCCCGACTGTTACGGCAGCTTAGAGTGTGAATGTGCAGTCAGCAAAACACCCCTACTATAAGTTAGCTGCAATTTACAGTAGAACAAAATCAACTGTATGTTTCAATGATAATGTCCAATGGCTTTGACATCCTGCCTTGGCATTTACTCTGCTGTTTCTCATTCTTTTTGGTCCTCCCCCCTTTCTCTGTTTGGTATTTTCTGCTCTTTCTTAAATATGTCATCACAGAGATGCCACTATTTTGGACAAGAAGCTGTGCCCTGTGATGCATCATTTAGAGTCAGCTGTCAGCTGTCTGTGTGCAGCAAGGGCCTCCTCAGCTTCTCCTCACAGAGGCTGCCCCCTCAGAACCTGCTGTTAGTGCCTCAACATCTCTTCTCAATACACAATTTTTGATAACTAAACATACAATAAAATGCACAAAAGGTTACTTCTTCCCACTGTGTGATCCAATAAGCAATTTTCAGAGGATACCTACCTTATTAAATCTTAAAGAAAGTACTAGGAAAATGGGATGAAAGTTGCTCTTACACATTGTGTTCACTCAGGAGAAAGAACAATGGGACAGAAATTTAATTAAATTACTTTATTAATTTTGATTAAATATACAATTAGTATTTTCTGTATCAAAGAAGAACATTTAAAATGAAGGCCTATACTATATTACAGGTCTTTCTGCTTTCAGTCTGACCTGTTGATTGTATCTGCTTTACCTCCACAAGGTACCGTGACATCAGTTCATTATATCTTTGCTTAGCAACAATATAAATGACTATAGCTTCTTTAAAAAGGAATATTATTGTATAACAAGAGATCTGTGGGCTCCTTTTGAATTCTGATCTGAAAAAAAACCCCAAACATTCAAATCAATAATGGTCATCTATTTTAAGATGAAAAATATTGTAGTCAACTTAGTCCTAAAAATCCATGTTTTCCAGGCATAAATATTTAAAATCATATCTACGTTTGCATGACCTTTTCCTGTTTATCACAATAACTAGCAGCATAACATGAAAACTGTAGCAAACACCATCGGTCAACATTACCCTCTGTCAGAGTATCCTCTAGAATGATGGAGTACATGATACAGATTTTTTTTTTTTTACCTTATGATATTTAGCATCCACGATTAACTTCTACCAGGGCATATTTTTCAGTCTGCTTTTCTTGAGCTGTATTTTAGCAGAGATGCTTAATTTTGCACAGAGATATCTGCAGCCTCATATTGAGCNCCCTAACTGGACGTGTTCCTATGTGACCTGTTCTAGGTGAACTTGCTTCTGCAGGGGAGTTGGACTAGATGATTTCTAAAGGTCCCTTCCAGCCCCTTCCATTCTATGATTGTATGATCTATGAATTCCTTATAAAAACATGATTTCCATTAGTGACTACTTTTATACAGTGCCATGTTTTTCCTTAGCATACTCCCAATATTTGACCAAGGATTTGTGTTTTTCCTTTATGTTTAGAACTTAAATCAAATGTGGAATTACTTGAAACATTGACAGGAAAGTACTGATTCTTACTAATGCCAAGTGGATTTCATAAATATTTCATATTTTTGCAGTTAGTTTTCTGTGATGAGGATCGTCTCTGTAGAATCCTGTCTATTGGCATATTTGAATATATTAGGTATAAAGTAAAACAATAATTTGTGGTTACTCATGTTTTTTAGACTTTTACAACGTACATATTATTTGTTTCCCATTTCCATTAATATAAAATGTAATTTAATGTAAATATCTAGACATTGATTTTTATTTTTACCTTCACACTCCCTTTTGACAATAAAGAAATAACTTTAAAGTCAACTAAATGTGTTTTCAAGTGCTGTAGTTATTCTTTAACTTATAAGATGGATGTTATTCACAATAACTTTTACAACAAAAAAAAAAGTAGTGGTCCACATTTAGTTTCATTTCTTGTAAGTAAAGCAATGTTGTAAGTGCAAAAACAATATATGGAAAAATTGGCTTTGCATTAGGTGAATACAAGAATATATGGATCCTTATTGGGAAAAAGAGAATAAACTCAATCTTTTACATAATATCTACATAAGTTGTTACCATTTTGTAATGTATTTATTTTTGGAATTATGCATTCTGATCTAAATTTTCATCCCTTAATAGGTAGCTTTTTAATAATACTGAAAACAATTTAAGTCAGAAAAGTTCCTTGAAATCTAATTTTGTGTACCTGTTTGTACATAAAAAATTCCTAGAAATAAAATTATAAATGAAGTGAAACATAAGCAACTATTCTTGGCCATTCAAGTTCAACACTGTCAAGTTAAACAGATTGAAAATGAGTCAAATCCTGGGCTTATCAACTGACTTACCCTTCTGTTGTGTTATTCACATGAAATTGTCCAGTTCTGGACTCCTCAGCTCAAGCTTTTACTGTGAGGGTGACAGAGCAGTGGCACAGGCTGCCCAGGGAGGGTGTGGAGTCTCCTTCCTTGCAGGTCTTCAAGACCCATCTGGACACGTTCCTATGTCACCCGATCTAGGTGGACCTGCTTCTGCAGGGAGGTTGGACTAGATGATCTCTAAAGGTCCCTTCCAACTCCTACCATTCTATGATTCTGTGATTCCATGAAACCATATATGCACTGGTTTGGACCAAGACTACTCCAGGAGCCCTATATTTGCTGTAAAGTTGTTATCTCAGGAAGAGTTTCTACTTCTTATTGTCTTGTGTAATCACTTTCTTTTTCTTTTGATTTCTTAATAGAAAACACCAAACTAAAGTCTAGTAATTCTGTTCTCAAAGCATGCATATTTTGTGTTTTAATATGCATACAGAACTAGCTTATTAATCACTAGAAACAACATATTTCAGGATGTGTTTTGTTGTAGAAATAGTGACTGCTTGAGATTAAGCCACTTCCTGCCTTTACAATTTCATCCATTATGATATAATACCATTTGATATATCAAATAGTGTTTCAGACATCCACTTAAAGTTAACAGATATGACAGAGACTACAGATTTTTTGGGAGGGCCAGCAAATATTGTCAGGTAAAATAGGCTAGTAGCAAGTACTGGCACATACAAACTGGGCAATCAAATGAAACAAAAAATGCAATTTTAAATTCGAAGTTTTGTTTATTAAAGGTAAGAACTGATGATGTTCGAAGAGAAGAACCTGAGAATGAAGAAAAAAAAGGAACACAAACACTAGGCCTCTAATCCTTGTCTGCATATTTAGAGCACTTATTTACCTGTTCCACTGTGAAATTCTTGATCCTGCTTCAGTGAAGAAGTACTTCACAGTGAACATTAACAGAAGATAGTCCTCCATTAACTTCTCTAAAATGGGTCCTTCCCACACACTACAGTTCTTTATGAACTGCTCCAATGTGGGTCTCCATGGGTAAAATGGTCCTTCAGGAACAAACTTCAGCTCCTGCATGTCTTCTCCATGGGGTCAGAAGTCCTGAAGGCAACCCTGAGCCAGCATGCACTCCTCTGTCCATAGGTTCCTAGGTCATGCCGGGCACTTGCTCCATTGTGGACTTCCCACAGAGTCACAGCCTCCCTTGGGTTCATCCACTCCTTCTGGCGTGGAGTCCTCCATGGGCTGCAATTGGATCTCTGCTCCCCTGTGGGCCTCCATGGCTACTGAGGAACAGCCTGCCTTACCATGATCTTCACCACAGGTCACAGGAGAATCTTTCTCCAGTCCCTGGTCACCTCCTCCTTCTCCACTGACCTTGGTGTGTGCAGAGATGTTTTCACGTTATCACTCCCTTATTCTGCTGCAGTTTAGGAACTGCACAGCAACTTCTTCCCCTTCTCAAATATGTTATTCATAGAGGCATTATCTCCATTGCTAATTGGCTTGGCCTTGATCAGCAGCGGGTTCATCTTAGAACCAGCTGGCATTGACCCTATCAGATAAAGGACAAGCTTCTAGCAGCTTTTCAGAGAAGCCACTCCTAGCCTGTCCGCTTTCAAAACCTGGCCACACAAATCCACTACACCTGTTGTCAACAGTGCTTTAAACAGATTAAGAAAAAAAAAAATAAAAGACTCCAAACAGCTCACATCATTATGAGTTTACTCACAATTTGTTAGCTCATTAAACTTACTTAAACTAAATTAAAATGTTAGATTCCATATGGAGTTGTGAGGCTTCACAAATCACTGAAGAAAAAAAATGTAGGCAATGATAATTACTTGAGAAAGAAAGACAGTAAAATAATAATAAAAAAAGATATATGGTTTCTGTTCATTTTTCAAAGTAGCTAGCTATATCTTGCTTTTGTCTTTTTAAACCTGGAAGAAGCAGAATGGCCTCTGCTGATCTAAAAGTGCAAGACTTAGTGAATTCTTCAAGTTCCTTTTGAACTTACAAAGGTTGTTCTTTTTTTTGTCTCTCCTTGCAATTCACTGCCTCAGAGATACCCATTTAAATGAAGACGAGAGTGCTTTGACCAACTATAGGTCAAAATGGTAATAAATAGTTTAAAAACAGTGTTTAGATAGTTTATAATTGGTAATTAACTATTTCAACACCAGCTAATTCCACAATGATATTTGACACAATATTAAAATAGTGCATTCATTTCCATTCTTTTTTCTTTCCCCTACAAATTTCAGTTACAAGTAACAAAAATTCCTTACAAAATTTGCAGTAATGATTCTGTCTACATTAAAACCAGAAATCTGTTCTAACAGTGACCTTTGGAGCAAGATATAAAAAACATATTCCACTGCTTTTGTAAATTTTACCTCAGTAACGTTAATGTATATACGTAGAAAATAAAAATATAATGTCTTACTTTATTAGAAGAGATTCATTATACAAGGCAGCAGAGCAAAATTTTGTGGAGCGGTTACCATGTTTTCAAACATTTTTATCATTAGCCACAGTTGGTCAATGAAGTGTGTTTCATTTTTCGTCTTTTTTTTTTTTTGTGCTATTGTTTTTCATCATTTATATTTTAGTGGACTTGCCTGAAAAAGAAATTTTCTTACATCATTTGCAGAAGTGGCATAAAAATTTATGTAGCAAAATGGTAACAATAATTTAGCTTTTTATGTGTATTTCTTTAAGATTGAAGTGCTTTATATTGCATTTTTCATTGCCAGAGGCAGTCTAAAATACCTGTCCCTTCCTTATCATTTGATCATTTAGAGACAAATGGAATCATTTCCTCTAAAGACTCCCTTAAATTATGAATCAGAAAGCTCTTTTCCTTGCAGTAGAGTTTTAGATGAGTCGGTCAGATAGCAGATACATTTAAATTTGAGATACAGAGCTTATATCTATACTGTTTACAGAAACAGCTACCTAGAAGGAAAGAGAATTCAGCTAGGAGAGGAGAGTTGAAAGGTGCATATTATTAAACTGTGTTCCCATTGAAACCAATAATCATTTTACCATTAAACCAGTGAAGATTAGGAGTAACGCTAACTTATCTCAACATTTTTGCACTTTATTTTCATAAGTTAAGCAAAATGTAGAAAGTAATTAGTCTAATATGCATGGGTGAATGTAGTAGCTCTAAAGTCTTAGAAAAGAGACAAGTCAGCAACATTAAGATATAATGTAGTTCTTATCTTTTGACTAATTTTAAGTTACAATGAGAAAACCAGTACAACTGAACTTTAGTAAAGTTAATGAAGTTCGTGTTATTACAGGTCTATATCTGTAAGTTTTTTACAGGAAGAAACCTTATGAATTTGCATGGAATATCAAGTAATCTTAATATTTGTCCTTTTCAGATCAACAAAAGTACTTCTGCACATCATATGTCAGAGTGAATTGTAAGCATCCACCACTTTAAAAAAGAACATTCAAGCTTCATATATGTACTGTAGCTGCGTAACTTAATTGTGAATCTTAAACCACAGAGAGGGGTGAAGATACATGATTTTTTTTTAATATAGTTATAATATTTCACAAAATCTAACATATGCCTTCCAAGGATCTAATGGAAAAGACACATGTATCCATTAGCATTTTTTATTTTTGTGATTTCATCAGAATGAGTTTCAAACTCAGACAAAATATGTGACAAACCACAGTATTCTTTGAGATAAATGGCTAAAAAAGACTTTTTTCCTCTGCATTCCTTTGTATATACTCTAATTTTTATAATACATGTAGTGTGTTTTCATTGTACATATGACTTTTGCAATAAAAATATTTTACCTTTTATATAACAAAGAAATTCACTGGCAGTATCACAGAGCTATAATTGAATCAATTCGGAAAGGAATATAGAGATTCTGAATATACAAAAAAGCCCTTCAGTAGTCTTTTTATTCTAATCTACGTAATTTTTGTAAAAATATTTGCCAAAGATAGTGCAAGATTTCAAATTTTTACAGTTACTGAAAGTGAAGAAAGTCTTGGCTTTCCATTGCATTTGTCAGATGTGGCAATGTTAGTGAAGCTCTCATATAATATTAAAGCATTATAGTACATGTCAGCCCTTAAAAATAAACTAACCAATTACTCCAAAATTGTAAAAAAAAAAAAATCCCATATAATCCAGTATGCAATATGGAAGGTAAAATTAATGGAGTTCATTAGATGAATTAGTTACTCATTCTCACCTTACTCTCAAGATATTTGCAATTTTAACCAGATGCTTTTGCCAGCACCTTCAATCTTGGCAGGAAGATAAAGTTATTTGACCAAGGCTTTGTGAAGTTATCTTAAGTACTCTCAATGAATGTGCTATGTTATTTGCTCCAGGATAATTTAGGACCCAACTTGTAGACTGTTATTGGTTATTTAGTAAGTAATAATAACAAAATGATAACTTACAAGTGACATTAAAATGTGCAGCATTAATCTTCACAAAGTACTTTCAGAAAATGGTTATGAAAGGCTCTATAGAAACAGAAATTCTAATTGATCATAATGAAAAGAGAGACAGCATGTACTGTAATTCAACAAATTACCTGCTGTTTTGAAGTCTGTGTTGTGCTGGAGTTGATGGATAAGCCTTTAGTGGAAAGTGAGTTAAATATCATTTCTTGATGAACTATCAAGAGAGAGTATGATTTTTTTTTTCCAGGCTGAATGCCTGCAGTGACAAGGCTACAGTCTTTCTGATCATAGAAATTACTGTCAGAGTACAATAGGCACACCTATACAACTACTTTATTATTATAATAAAAAAATATATATTTACTGAAGTGATATGGTGAAATTGTTTTATGCTTTGGAGAAGACATTTCCAATAACGTGATAAAGAATGTTACATTGACAAACTTTTCAGAAATGTTTATCATCTTTGCTAGTACATACTTTCTCAAACTGTGTGCCTCTCTCCTTACCTGAATAAATTAGAGACAGACTTTTCAATCTTTTGTGTGTTGCTACAGTACTCCAAATGGTCATTTCACATACTCTAACCAAATTATTTTCCACATCTTTAAAACAGGCTTTAATAAACCAAGGCAATGATTGGCAATCTTCAGCCTCAAAGGGCATTAGGAAAGTATGAGCACCTTTCCCACTTATAGTCACTTACAAGCCACTGTAACCTCTAATTTCTAAGCATTTAGATATAAGATGTGCAGGCCTATCTTTAAATGGCAGGAAATCTAAACACCTTCAATAACACAATTTAGCTTTATAAAAGCTGTTTCCTAAAGACAGACATGTTTATTTTTTGGAAGCAGGTTAGTTACCATTGTTAATCTATAGGCTTTATTCTGTATTAATTTACAGTTAATTGTATTCGGAAGGTGGTGTGATTCTTTTTCTTTCCCTATATGCAACACAACTTCTTTGAGTAAAAGAGTAAAATTTGTGTTGTATTTTGTTGGGGTTTTTTTAAGGAGTACATTTCTGGTGGACATGCCATCCCTAAGATGCAAAAGACTCTAAAATAGGCAAACACCAAAGTCTTCAAGCTGGCTATGTGTAGCATGGAAAATAGGATTCTCTTCTGAAATAAATATTTTGGAATAAATGTTTAAATCATTAGGTGGAAGCCACTGAGAAAGTAAAATGAAAGTATTTCCTCCTTACTTGAAACTTACTAATTTGTTTAATAGTGAAACACAAATATTGTTTCTGCAGCTATCTAGTTATCCTTACCTGTGTTGCAAAGAATTCAGCACAACACACAGCTGTATGGAGAATTGTTTGGTGTCCTCTGATTGTCCCATAATAGACTAGATAATAAGCATTCTATTAATTTTCTAAAGTAGTTCATAATTAGGAGACTCTTTTAGACTCCAGCTAGGAATCTGATTTATCCATAAAACTGTGGAATTTAAAGCCAAGATATGAATGAACAATTTGTTGCTATAGGATTTAGCCATGATATCACAGATCTCAAACCTATTTGACAACAAGTAAAAGTAACTTTTAATGACTGAGTAGAATATTTATTAGATAATACAGATGTACCTCCCCACTATTTACAAACAATATACCTTTCTTTTATATTATGCTTAGGCTTTCATTGCCTAAAGTAAATGAGTTCTCTCAGGGAGAGTGTAGAAAACATCATCAGTACTTAATTGTTTGGTTTTTTTTTTTTTCCAGAGGGACCAAAAAGTTAATTGTTTCTTTTTTCTCACTCTTAGGTCCACTTGCAGCATGTTATTAAATATACAGAAATGACTTGTACTTTCTTCACTGGTTCCCAATTCCATGAAAAATTAACATATATCACGTGCTTTACACATTTTAGGTACTCAGAGTTCCCTTCTTAAATAGTGATGGCAGAGGTGCCAGATTGACCTGGCCAGGCTGGAGGTGGGTCTACCTCAGAGCCAGGGGATGTTTCAAGAACTGCTGAACTGCTTACTGGGATAGCACTGCAGCTCCCTCCTCGTGTTACCTAGCAAAAAAAACAGCTCCACACAAACTCCTGACAGTCATAGATAGTTCATTCTGTACAGAAGAAACAGTTGTTACTATTGTATGTTGAAAAAATATTTGCAGCTATAAGCAACAAGCATCAATTGTGCAGCAGCTAAAACAACATAAATTACAGTCATCTGGACCTTATATGTTTTTTTTTACAGCTAAATAAGACAAAACACAGCTCCAAACAGACCAAAACAAGTTTTTAAAGACTGATAAGCCTTGTGTCTTCTGTTAGCCTAATGCAGTACTACATTTACTGGGTTGCTAGGCTACACACAACTATGGACACGTGACTAATCGTATTTTTACTTTTTAAAAAGTAATATTTCAACATTCAAAAAACTGACATCCAAAGATATTTTAAGAGCACAGAGGAAACAGAACTACAAGTACAGATGGTCCTACCAGGTGTCAGGATAATTTTTCTCGAGGACCGAATACTTAACCTGAAAGAAGATAATCTCTTCTGAGTGGCAATAAAGATCACTATTCTGCTGTTTCACAAAATGTTTTCATTTAAGGACTTACAAACCACAAAAAAAAAAAAAGTATTTTTCAGTTTCTCTCTGCATTTATCATTCTTCTAAGGCTTTCTGGAAAAGGAGTAGCATAGTTATTTGGGTTTTTTCTGTAAACCAACTTTAGATATGTCAATGTGTGATTTATTCAAAAGATCTGATCAACCAAAACAAGGAATAAAATTTGAACTCCAGGAAGCTTAAACTTTATAGCACTCCTAGTTTGTGTAGAATTAAAATTTTGTATTTTTTATCTATTGGCAGATTAATTGTCTCTTCCTCAAATTAGGTTATTTTTTTTTTTTTAAGTAATCTAACTATCCTGCCTTTACACTGTAGCAGGGCACTCTCCCTAGTGAAAAGATACAAGCTGAAGGTCATGCTGTTTTCTAGCAGTGAAGGCTGTTACAGAACAGCCTGACTAGACTATCTCCAAGAATAACCTGGAAGGATGAGAAGATTCCTGAGGTAGTGGGCAGTGAAACAGACATCTCTATGATAACAGTGTTGCTGGAAACTAGATGTTCTTGCTACCTCTACATAGGTGTAAATTCAACAATAACGTGACTGACTATAAAAGCTCAGTCCCATTCTATGGATTTTGAGAGGATTTCTGCATACTGTCCTTTGGAGGGTGTCTGAAAATCTTCCCGCTTGAGCGGGGACATCCCTGAAAGTAACCCTCCGGAGCTGAGAGAGGTCCCCTCTGATTCTTTGATATGGGTGAGTAATATTATTCTCTATGAAACAAGTACTATTTATAAAATAAGCTAGCTTTAAACTTGTAATTTATGATAAGCAAAAGCTACAGTACTACTGTTGTGTACTAAGTGTTCCACTAACCCACTGTCTATTAAACAGAAAACCCATATTCTTATCCTCATTGAAGCTGTATATGAAATATATCTCCTAATCCAATATTCATATCATTCTGTAAAAATAAAATTCTGTTTTGCTATAGCCTCTGAGTTTGCCATCATCACCCTGTGGGCATGGGGAATATACAGAAATGAGATATTTTATGTCACTTTAGAATGCTCTCAAATAGTTAACAAGAACACTTGAGATAAAACATAACTTAGTTATTCTCTCTTAAATGACAACCATTTGCTGCAGAATGAATTGTCTCCTTTCTTACCAAATTCTCAGAACTTTTACTGGTGATATAAGTTAAACTATTAAATGTCCATCCAATGAAGCAGAAAACAGCTAACTTCACAACCAAGTAGCATCTGATAATAACAACAAAAGCGTTTCATTATTAGAGGCTACACTATTTGATTTCCAGGCAGTTCCATCTGTTTTCTGCTCATGACTGGAAGACTTAGATCTAATCTAATTCTGTTTTGACTAATGAGAAAAATTCCCAGTTTCAATTACTCTTCATGGTCATAAAGAGACAAAGATTTCTTAACTCTTCTGAGAACACATTTAGTACCAAAATATCCTCATCCTTCTTCTCACTGGTCTTCACTGGGAAATTACGACTGAATCTTATGACAAAAGAACTATAGTCTAGGGCAATATGGCAAAATCTCAAATAATAACGAGGAAGGTCAGTTTAAAAAGTAATTAATTTACAACAATTGGAGAAACTGGTCATAAACAAGAAATATCATCTTTCTATGACATAAGACTCTGAATTTATCAACAATTTGTATATCATCTTTCTTATAATTCTTACTATTGCAAATCTGGACTTTTAAAAATACCATTTAATTTCCCTCACTTTTAAATACAGATTGCCTAAATAATATTACTTAGATAGTATATATTTCAGGAAGAAAACACACAAGGAATGCCTCTACTGCTACAAATTTGTATTCCAATTAAAAGTATTCTTGTAATTCGTGAAATAACTCTTTTAAACTGACAGTATCTCAGTCTTAATTTACAAAATTTTCCTGTCTGCTTCAAAATTTGTAATTGCCAATCCTTTATTAAAAGCAAAAAAACAAAACAAAATATATCTACCTTGAAACCTATCTAGATCTTCTCATTAGAACTTGTAAAGTCTTCATATATACACAAAGGAGCTAAGTGTAGAGTTTATATTCTACATATTCCCCATCTGGAAAGAAGGAAGGCATTTGTTAGTTCCTAATAAAGAAAAATAACATTAACAATTATCCAAAGCAGCTTTTAAGATTGGTATTGATTTTGCATCTTTTTTTTTTTTTGAGGTTCTTACCTTCTATCACCTTGCTTTAGTGTGCCCTGCTCTGATGGTGTAAAAGAGTGCAAGAAAAGTAATAATTGGAACACAGAATATCAGTACTTCTGTTCAGTGACAGTAGGACACTCTCTTATTGGCCACGAAAATTTTTAAGAGATTAGAGCATCTGTGAGAGAGATTGAAGGAGGTGGAACAGTTTAATCTGGAGAGGAGAAGATTCAGGGACACCTTATGGATGTGTATAAATACTTGATGACAAGGTATGAAGAAAACAAAATACCCAGGGAGAGCTTTGTTGTTTCCTTATTATGTTCCATTTGAACAGCATCCTTGGGTTGGAATCAAACCCTATCGACTTGTGTGTGTTGAGGTGGAGCAGCAGCTCACACACCATTTCCTATTGCACTAAGGCAGCTTCAGTTAGTCCCCCATCCCTGTCTTCAGGCTCTGTTGGATGAGTATGCAAAGAAGAGATGGTTTTAGTATTGAAGACTGAGGCAAAGAAGGCATTAAGTACCTCCACCTTTTCCTCATCGTTGCTCACTAACTCTCCTCCATCCATTAAAGGGAGAAGAGTCCCCTTAGGCCTCCTTTTGATGCTAATGTATTTATAGAAACTTTTTTTAATTGTCTTCTTATTGTTCTAGTTGAGTCTTGACCCTTCTAATTTTCCCCTACATGACCTCACCACAGCCTTGCAGTTCTCCTGGGCTGCCCGACCCTTCTTCAGAGATCATAGTTTCTCTTTTTCCCCTCGAGCTCCAGCATAAGCTCTCTGTTCAGCCAGGACAGTCTTCTGTCCCACCGGCTTACCTTCTTGCACAAGGGAACAGCTTGATCCTGCACCTTTAAGATTTCCTTCTTGAAGAGTGTCTAGCCTTCCAGGACTCCTTTACCATTCAGAACTGTCACCCAAGGGACATTGGCTACCAACTTCCTAAACAAGTCAAAGTCTGCCCTCGGGAAATCTAAGGGGGCAGATCGGCTGATCCCTCTCCTTGCTTCTCTGAGGATTGAGAGCTCTGTCATTGACCTTTGCAACCTCCAACCATCATGTTCACCACAAATTCTTATTTGTTTGTGAACACTAGGTGTAGCAAGGCACCTTCCCTCGTTGGCTCTCTCACCAACGTGTGAGGAAATTATCTTCCACACACTCCGGGAATCTCCTGGACTGTCTTCTCTCTACAGTTTTGTATTCCCAGCAGACATCCAGTAGGTTGAAGTGCCCCATGATTTTGAGGGCCAGGAATGCTGAGAGTTTTCCCAACTGGCTAAAGAACCTCTNAGTCTAGGGCAATATGGCAAAATCTCAAATAATAACGAGGAAGGTCAGTTTAAAAAGTAATTAATTTACAACAATTGGAGAAACTGGTCATAAACAAGAAATATCATCTTTCTATGACATAAGACTCTGAATTTATCAACAATTTGTATATCATCTTTCTTATAATTCTTACTATTGCAAATCTGGACTTTTAAAAATACCATTTAATTTCCCTCACTTTTAAATACAGATTGCCTAAATAATATTACTTAGATAGTATATATTTCAGGAAGAAAACACACAAGGAATGCCTCTACTGCTACAAATTTGTATTCCAATTAAAAGTATTCTTGTAATTCGTGAAATAACTCTTTTAAACTGACAGTATCTCAGTCTTAATTTACAAAATTTTCCTGTCTGCTTCAAAATTTGTAATTGCCAATCCTTTATTAAAAGCAAAAAAACAAAACAAAATATATCTACCTTGAAACCTATCTAGATCTTCTCATTAGAACTTGTAAAGTCTTCATATATACACAAAGGAGCTAAGTGTAGAGTTTATATTCTACATATTCCCCATCTGGAAAGAAGGAAGGCATTTGTTAGTTCCTAATAAAGAAAAATAACATTAACAATTATCCAAAGCAGCTTTTAAGATTGGTATTGATTTTGCATCTTTTTTTTTTTTTGAGGTTCTTACCTTCTATCACCTTGCTTTAGTGTGCCCTGCTCTGATGGTGTAAAAGAGTGCAAGAAAAGTAATAATTGGAACACAGAATATCAGTACTTCTGTTCAGTGACAGTAGGACACTCTCTTATTGGCCACGAAAATTTTTAAGAGATTAGAGCATCTGTGAGAGAGATTGAAGGAGGTGGAACAGTTTAATCTGGAGAGGAGAAGATTCAGGGACACCTTATGGATGTGTATAAATACTTGATGACAAGGTATGAAGAAAACAAAATACCCAGGGAGAGCTTTGTTGTTTCCTTATTATGTTCCATTTGAACAGCATCCTTGGGTTGGAATCAAACCCTATCGACTTGTGTGTGTTGAGGTGGAGCAGCAGCTCACACACCATTTCCTATTGCACTAAGGCAGCTTCAGTTAGTCCCCCATCCCTGTCTTCAGGCTCTGTTGGATGAGTATGCAAAGAAGAGATGGTTTTAGTATTGAAGACTGAGGCAAAGAAGGCATTAAGTACCTCCACCTTTTCCTCATCGTTGCTCACTAACTCTCCTCCATCCATTAAAGGGAGAAGAGTCCCCTTAGGCCTCCTTTTGATGCTAATGTATTTATAGAAACTTTTTTTAATTGTCTTCTTATTGTTCTAGTTGAGTCTTGACCCTTCTAATTTTCCCCTACATGACCTCACCACAGCCTTGCAGTTCTCCTGGGCTGCCCGACCCTTCTTCAGAGATCATAGTTTCTCTTTTTCCCCTCGAGCTCCAGCATAAGCTCTCTGTTCAGCCAGGACAGTCTTCTGTCCCACCGGCTTACCTTCTTGCACAAGGGAACAGCTTGATCCTGCACCTTTAAGATTTCCTTCTTGAAGAGTGTCTAGCCTTCCAGGACTCCTTTACCATTCAGAACTGTCACCCAAGGGACATTGGCTACCAACTTCCTAAACAAGTCAAAGTCTGCCCTCGGGAAATCTAAGGGGGCAGATCGGCTGATCCCTCTCCTTGCTTCTCTGAGGATTGAGAGCTCTGTCATTGACCTTTGCAACCTCCAACCATCATGTTCACCACAAATTCTTATTTGTTTGTGAACACTAGGTGTAGCAAGGCACCTTCCCTCGTTGGCTCTCTCACCAACGTGTGAGGAAATTATCTTCCACACACTCCGGGAATCTCCTGGACTGTCTTCTCTCTACAGTTTTGTATTCCCAGCAGACATCCAGTAGGTTGAAGTGCCCCATGATTATGAGGGCCAGCAATGCTGAGAGTTTTCCCAACTGGCTAAAGAACCTCTCATCTACCTCCTCATTCTAGCTGGGTGGTCTATAACAGACTCCTATCATGATATCCCTCTTCTTGTCCTTCCCCCTGATTCTTACACATAGACACTCGACTCTATCCTCACCGTCATTGACCTCAAAGCAGTTGAGACACCCCCTAACGTAGAAGGCTACCCTTCCACCTCTCCTGCCCTGCCTGTGTCTTCTAAAGACTCTGTGGCCATCCAGTGCAGCACTCCAGTCATGTGACTCATCCCAGCACATTTCTGTCATAGTGACAGTGTCACATCTCCCTTGGTGCGCAGTGGCTTCCAACTCCACTTGTTTGATGCCCATGCTGCATGCATTGGTGTAGATGCATTTGAGGTGCTTACCAATCCAGCTACCTTTCAGGGAGAAGAAATCCTGACTTCTTCATGACCATTTTCAGATGCATCTGTGTTCTCTAGCATAATAACCCTTCTTCCCTGCTGACACAAAGAACTCCAACTCCAGCCCCCACTGAGGTGGCAGACCCAAGGGTATAGGGAGTAGATATTTGTGTGCTGCTGTTTAGGCTTACTTCCATCAAACCTGGTATTACCCATTTCCTCCTTCAAATCTATATAATAATATCATGATTTTTATTTATAGTGGGAACATACACTCACTTCTTTTTTTCTGAGCAGTTCACATTCTCTAAATACGGTGTGAACTGAATGTATCATACTCAGTCCTATATGTGCTTTGGAGAATGCCAGTCAAATGTCTTCTTCCTACCTATACCTGTCTCTGATTTCTTCATAAATATTGATAGTTTCTTTCTCCATATTCTTCCACTTACAGCATCTTCAGCTGACAAAAATAGTGGCAAGTGAGAGAAAAAGCACTTTGTACACTATATTTTTGTCTAATATTAGATAACATTATAGCAAATCTACTCACTTTCAAAGGAAATAGATGCATATAACCCACCTCTTGCATAATTTTGAATTAAAATGGGAGTCACAGGCCATGGAGATAGGAGTTTAACCCTAATGCCTAATTATTCACTTAATGAGATAGCTCCTGGTACACCCAAAGGCATATGACTGTTTAATGCTGTTATGAATAACAATATTAGTGAAAGAATATTGTACAGGCATATTACATATACTTTCCTACCTAGCATGAATAACAAATTATATATGGTTCACAGATTTATTTGTGCAAATTATATGAACTGGGATGTACACAACATGACACTGAAGATTAAAATTCCTGAAGTTATTTTTCACAACAAAGACAGTCAACTCCACATGATTAAAATATGGGTAAATTTAGTTCATCACAGAAGTATGGAAAACAGATACAGTTCAGGACAAGAGAATCCATTCTAGAGAATTAGAGCTGGTTCCTTAAAGTTTTGCTGCTTTGTTCTAGAGCAACAAGGGGGACAAAACTGCATGAAAATGTCAGGGCCACTATTCCTTAGTTAAAACATGATTACGGCTACAAAAGCCTATAGAATAAAACATGTTAAAAGCCAGTAACTGTATCAAGTAGCAAGATTCTATAAAATAGCAATTTAAATTAGTAGGATAACACTTTAAATATAATTGTCAGTGTGTGGAACTTCATATCTATTTCAGTCCTCTATTGAATTTATCAGAATTGACACCTAGTACTTAGACTTAAGGCATAGATTACACGAGTACCTGACTATTTAAACCTCAGCATGTTAAAGCAGTGGTAAGTTACATCTCCTTCCATAGATTCTCAAGAACATTTCTTTCCCCTCCCAAATAACAATAATTAAAATATCATATTTGTGCTGTTATATTTATAAGTAGCACAAGAAAAGTAGCTTTTAGCAAATAATGGTATCTGATAAATTAGGAAATATAGCCTATGTTTATACTAGTAAATATGATGTGCTCAGAAACATTCCTTGGCCCAAGAAACTTCTCATCTGTTGTGCTAAACTCTTATTGGTTTCCAGTAAAAGGTGCATGTGTTGGTGTAAGAAAATGGAAAATGGTCAGAAGTACATGCTTGGATTGCTTTTTACACATATGTAAGAAAACATGTTGGATCCAGAATATAATCCTGACAAAGTGAACTTCTTCCCTGACACCATAAGGAGAAAGCAAAGTAGACTGCCATGAAACAGTTCCTATAGAAAATAGGAATGACTATTTGAATTCACTGAGTATAGTCTCTAGGGCACCAAATCATCTCCTATTTTCATATATTTATTAATTTCAGTATTAGAAGTAATAAGGTTTATTAGTTTCCATTATTCTTACTTTATAAGACTCCAGACTCCTGCTCTAATGGCTATGAATTTTCTTTTAATATAAATATATGAGTGATCAGCATATCCTCATTTGTCACTTATAACTGTATCACCAGCATCCTTTAATTAGGAAGCTATTTTTGCTCTTCCTAGAGTTTGCAATTGCTGATTTTTTTAGAAGTTCTCTAATATTGTAATGTAAAATATTTGTTACTTTTACCATTTCAGTGTCATTTCATTTCATTTCATTCATGTCCCAAGATTGTATACCAGAACAGCAGATCTATATGCTTGAGTCCAAATAAAGCTTTTCCAAGAAGCTGTATGCAATTCTAAAACTTCTCCCCATACAGGGAAGAAACATCACACTGAAAGCAATAATTAGATCTTATTTTCTTTTTTTATGGCTTCACAATATGTTATCTTGTATTACTATTTCACTAGGCAGCACATCGAGCTTTTCCTACTACTTTTTTTCTTCATGACAATCAGTAATAATCAGAATCCCTGGGAGTCACCAGCATTTACGCATGTTGCCTAACACCTCTATCCCGTGAACTTCCTCTTCCTGTTTTGACTGAAATACCAGCTCTCCACCTAGCCTCCACAGCCTCTCTGGTGACACACTCAGCTTTGGTGATATTCCCAGGAACTGAACACTTGTTAAGCTTGTCCCAGTAACTGAGGAGAAGGACTCCTTATTAGCTTATTAACTTATTTAGCTTATAGAGGAAGGCTTACTTTAAAACCACTCCCAAATTTGCTTAATTTAAAATGCAAATAAAAGTATGCACTTACAGAATTCAAATTAAGCAATAGAGTTAAAGCCTTCATAAAATACACGGGTGAAGAAACTCTTCAAGAACCATTTGAGATTAAAGGTATCTTTTTCTCAGACATTCTCATTTTATATCCGTTCTGGATATCAGTGTGTGTCTCAAACTACAGCCAGTAAGCATATACATCTGCTGGGAGGAACAGTGAGACTCAAGTCTTCTGATTCTAGACAAATTTAACCTTTTCCCTTCAAAATTTGACTTGGCAATTTTCATTACATTATGTATAATGTCACTTCCTGGAGATGCAAACAACTTTCAGAGATCAGATTAACATCCTGCATTTGACTGATGCTTTGCCTCACTGAAAAGGAAATTCTCTCTTATTTGTTTTTGCAGACTGGGTGTTTGTTCCTAAGAAAATATCTTCTTTCTCAAATCTACAGTTACAGTAAATTTAATATTTTTCTATCTACCTAAACATACTTAGTCCAAACATCTAAAGCAGGCAGCTCATTGCTGGCTCTTGACTGAGGTCATCAGTTACAACAACATTTAAGCACTTCACTGTGATAAAGAGTAAGTTAACTGCAACATACTTCACCTCCAGGCATTATAACAAAGGAAAAACTCTTTTTAAAAGCTTCTTCTCAGTTGTGTGATCACAGATATCAAGACTTTTATTTTCTCAAACTCATCCAACACTTTCTGTGCAACATCTAGACTGCTGGCACATTATTGATATAACTCTCTATAAGTCATATTTCATAATCAGAAACCCAATAGCTGAAATAGCTTGATTTTGAAAAACATCATGTGTAAATTCAATTCAACTCCAAAATTTGATCAATTAATAATTAATATAATAAAATGAAACATTAAAATGAGTTGAATTTTAATTTAGAATCCCTAATAAATTTTAGAAAATTTAGGCAATTACTGTGTAAGAAAAGAAAGCAAATAGTGCTTTATAACATGGACCTAGTTTATCTATTGTCCTTCAAGTATAGCTTTCTAGAGAGCAAGAATGGTCTGTTTCAATGGGCAAAATGTCAAGCATGTGTGACACATGATGAGAATGCATGAATATGGAGCTCCTGACTAAATTCAGACATGGAGAGGAAATAGACAGTGGAAACAGGGATAGACTACATAGATGGGATACAAAGGCATTGCCCACTCAAGTAGAAATGGAGTGAGGAAGGCCAAAGCTCAGCCAGAGCTGACACTAGCAAAGGAAGTGAAGGGAAACAACTTTGGGCAAAAGTGCTGTCAAATGTAGTTAAATAAGTAACACATCTTAATGTTTATTATTAAATATCTAAACTTTGTTTATATCAAAATGATAAATCAGAATTCGATTTCCAGTTAATAACCCTCTTACAGTTCAAGTAGATATTCGTTTTTATACAAGACTGGTAAGACTCAATAGCATGTGCAAGCCGGGTAAATGGGACCACCATTTTTCTCAATTAACAAATTAAATCAAATTAAAATCACTGGCAAACTGCCTTTATAATATTTTTGCTGTCTTGAGTTTTCCCTTTCTCTCTGTAAATGTTTTTGGTGTCAAGCTGTGTTGTTGCGTGCCAGCTCAGTAGTTCCATCAGTCCTCAAAAAGGAGACATATGTTGGCACTTATCCATCTCTAATTTTGCCAGAGTACTCCACTTTCTCTCACAGTGTTCTTCCTGGCACAGATCTTTGCCAGCAACTAATAAAAAAAAAAAAACAAATCCAACAACTGGAAATGAAAAAAAATACTTTCAGGGGCAATCCCTGTCAGC
The DNA here is from genome assembly GCA_013401255.1 of Urocolius indicus. Lineage (NCBI taxonomy): Eukaryota > Metazoa > Chordata > Aves > Coliiformes > Coliidae > Urocolius > Urocolius indicus. The sequence goes on along the minus strand of WBNH01010555.1, from coordinate 29,566 downwards.
AGCACTACTTGACTAGGATCTTCGCCAGAGATTGTCTCCTCTGCCCTCAGACATTTACATGGAAAACCTGTGTTTCTGTTGCTGTTACCATTGATTTCAGGGCCCTGGTTGTCCTTTAAAGAATATACATTCAAGCCAATTATTTATATTAAGCTAGTTAGAAAAATCTGCACTGCTGCAATCAAATGATCCTAATTTAATTTTTAAAATTTTAAGGTGGTATGCAAATTGATATTTTAACTGGTTTAAAAAAAGATAAAAAATGGTAAGACATCTGTTTAAAACAAAAACAAAAGATCCATGTATAATGCCAAAGAGAAGTGGTATTCACAAATTTCTTTTGAATATTATATTACTATAATGTTCTAGAGTCTCTCTTTGTGTTCTCCACACTCTCTTCAGGCATTTACTTTCACTGATAGGATACCCTCATGGTCCTTTCCATCTACAGACTAAAAAAGATCAATTTCTCTCAGCTTTTCTTTGGTAACACATGCTCCAATCTCTTCATCCACTTTGCGACCTTCAGTGAACTCACTCCACATCTCTCATACTGGGTAATCCCCATCTGGACACAGCTCCCCAAATAATGTGTCTCAGTAGTGCTGCTGATGACTCTCTGCTTAAAGCACCCCAGGACATTGTTGGCCACCTTTGACACAAAGGTACCCTGCTGGCTCATGTTTAACTTGTCTACTACAATCTCCAGGAAATTCTCTGAAAAGCTGCTTTCCACATAGCTATGCAACAGCCTGTAATAGTATATCTATTTATGCCTCACCTGAGTTGTTTAAATTCTCTTTCAGCTTCACTCAGAAGTAATATTTCTGTATAGAAGGAATTCTATATATTTATTTTGCATTTTTTTAATAGACCTTTACAATGTCTGATAATGTGAAAAATTCACCTAAACTGTGAGGCACTGAGTTATTTGAACTACAGGTCTTGTATATACTAAGAATTTTTCAAAATATCTATCTTATATTTGGAGAATAAGGGTTTGGATATGTGACATTTAAGTCATATTTTTTGCTGAAATAAATGGCCTACACAGAGTCTGGAACAAAAAAAAATAAAAATCAAAACCAGCTAAACTATTTTTGAATGGAAAGGGGAATATAATTTGATACTTTGCAAAATCTCTATTTGCTCATTGTGAGTCTGATGCATCTGAACCGTAATTATCAAAATTAAATTGTCCTATTTTTACTACTAAAAGAAACTCAAGGGACAGGAAGAGAATGACACTAGCTAGTATGTTCTTGAATAGTTATGGATTCAATTTTATATACTGTAGGCATTTTTTAATGCAAATTGCAATATCTCAAGGATTTCTTTTAGAAAACATAACAATACTTTCAGTTGGATGTCTACGTTTTACTTATAATGCAGCTGTCTACATGCTTGTATTAACAATCTTTCAGCATATTTCAGGGCTAGTTCTTATCTTTTACATAGAAGTCAACAATCACTACTTAATAAAAAAAGTAGTCACAACATTGAAAATATTCCACAAAACTAGTACTAATATTAGAAAGTACTTTTCTACTACACTAAGAAAGATAAGAGAGGGTTTTGACAGAAAATCAAGATAGCTGAATGAAAGTATTGCACATCAAGGAAGTCACAGTGTAAATGAAGTGTATATAGCCTGTATTTCAGCAAATATTTCAAATCACTACTTACTGTATGAGAGATTTTCAAACATTCAACTTTCCATTAGGGTTTCAGAAAAAAATCTTGATATTGTTATAACTGTTGCACAAATTAAAATGGCCTGTTAAATTACCTACTAGAGATCTTTTTCTTTTTCTTCATTTTTTCAGTACAAAGTTTGAGGAAATCATATACGTGTTTATATTCAAATTAAAATGTGAGTGTTATAATTTACATAATAACATCATATAAAATACTATTCTGCTTTTCATTTGCATCCCAATGTGGGATAGACAAACAAGTATGAGAGCTCTATGAGACATATGTATTACTCCAGTAACTCACCATATGTATCAATATTGCATACTGATATCCTTGAAATTAGCCTTGGTCACAAGAAGACTTGGTTGGTCTAGGTTTAGTCTTCTTGAAAACTTTGGAAAGACTTCAGGTTTATTTTTTGCATTCAGACTTAATGGGAATATAGGGTAGATTACACAGTTAAATTTTACCTGGACTTTCATTTTCTTCTTTTGATGATAGTGGTTTTGAGCTGAGAGTTTCCAACATTAACTTTGCAGCAGATATGAAAAACTCTTAATTAATTTAGAAACATTGAACATAGCACATGTAGCAAATGTCTCCATGGCATGCAATTTGTAATGTTCCCAGACAGTTTCTCTCTGCAGGTGTTTTATTACTTTCATACATATTTTATCCAAACCTTGTTGATTACAGATCAGATTCTTGAAGCATTTTGAGATACAGCTACTTTAAGTGTCTCCTTTCTCTCAAGAGTATTATTATCTTACGATAAACACACCTCTTGCAATCCTCTTCTTACTAATACAAGAGGATTTTTACACATAAAAGTACATTGCTGACTTAGTTGAAAGCTGACAGAGAAGGTTAGGATATTTCACATGAGACATTACAAAAGCTTAATTTTAAACATTCATGCAAAGATCCAGCATACTTACAATGCTTTTCAAGACTGAGCAACTTTATTTTATATTTTAAGTGTTTGGTCTAGTACGAAACTACACTTTATTTTTTCTAAAAAAATTACATTTCAAAGCATTTCACTCTAACCTCAAAAATCTTTCTATTGCATTAATAGTGCATAGAAAATAATTTAATAACAGAAAAAGAACTATAATAATTAATATTATATAAATAAATATAAATATGAATATGTATAGAGATATGCATTTTTTTTAAAAAAGGTTTGAAATATGGTCAATGTAAGTTAAAACTACAATTTCCGGTTTGCAATAGGTAAATAATCTAAGCAATGTTCATATATTTAACAGACTTTAATATTTTTTATTTTGAATTTTGAGATTTCCAAAGTTAATGGAATGTTTTCACTATCTGAAAATTTGCTCTTTTTTGCTATTAAAATAGTATCACCCTGAACCAGCTAGTTTATTGAAAAGATACATGAAAAGACTCTTTCTTTAAGCACTGTGTAACCTAAGGCTTTTTCTCTCCAATCACATAAAATAATCAATTCAGCTAACTAGAACAAGCCATGAAGTAACAATATTTTCTTTTGGATGCCAAACTCTGAGTAAAACACTGGACTTAAGAAAAAGCATTTAAGGATTTTCTGAGATGAAATATAGCAAATAATTTTGTACATATTAAGGAAAACCTCCAAGGTATGAAGTAAATTTCACAAAAGAATATAGAAGTGTCATTATAAAAGATTTTGAGAATTTCAGTCTGCTACAGGTCATTTCATCAAGAGATTGGCTGAGTAAAGGAAAACACAGGGTAGTTTATTAGGACCTGGCCTTGAATAAAAGAAAGGATAAAAAAAATTGGGTTTTGTGTGTTTTTTTAAAGAAAGAAAAAAAAAGAAACCAAAAGCTGTAAATCAAAAACATTTAAAAGAGAGGAAGATTATTTTGAACTTTAAAAGAAATTGAAAGCAATCATATATCTCATTTTGAAATTTCTGGATGGATTTGTGACTGAAACATAACATTAGCAGATACACTTTCTGTCATTTGTATCAAAAGTCTTCAAATTACCACATCAATTTAAGATCATCAGAAGTAGCAGCCAACACACGTTTCCTAAAAACAGGCATAAGATTCAGTTCACCTGTGAACCCCATGATAAGATACTTTCATGCAATAGACATGAGAACTATGCTGATATAACATCCGACATGCGAATATCCAGACAAGGGAGGAGGTAATCAAGAGCTTGATTACCACGGGAAACAGAGAAACCATAACCCTTTGCCACAACACTGTTCCAGCCTTTGACCTTTCTTTCAGCCCGCTGTCCATAGGCATCTCAAGATGGACCTTAGGGTTTTATGGCTCTTGGTGATCTAAATATTTTATCATACAGTTCACTGGGTTTAGAAGTAAAGGCAATTTTGTATTCAAAGATTCACATGTGCATGTATTGCATAGTGAGTTGCTGTCTAGGTCATGTGCCAGAGAAATATTTACTTTTTCTATGGTACTCAATTATACAAAATTTTACAAACAGAATCTCTTTAATTTTATACTTCCCGATACTCCAGCAAATCTGTGGCAATAGCAACATTCACAGAGTAATTATAAGTGCAAATGTTCAGTAACTGTACTTTCCATAGTGTTCTAGATTGGTTATTTTGCTAATCATAATCATACCACAGTACAGATTGTCTTTCAAAAGTCAGTTATATACCTGTAACATAGAAATTAATTTTTAAAAATAGTTTAATATTGTGTCATCTCAAATCAGTGTAATTCTAACATACCTAAAGAAGTATTATTTCAAGTTAATCTTATTTTGCATTAGGTACTTGGGATTGCTAATCCTTAAGCTTTCTTCATAAAATAATTCCTAAAAGTTGTCTTTCATTTTCTAGACTCATGAAATTGGATTATTTTTTCTCATTTGATATTTGTCATAGATTTCCCTTTTAAATAATTGAACATCAGCTTCTATGCATATGCAGTAAGTTACTTTGAGACGTCCTTGCTCTTTCAATTCCATTTAAAATATCTGAAGGAGCATTCCAAAGTAATCAGACTTAACACTGCTGTTAAGTCACCTTCCAGCCCCCAAAAGCAGAATAAGCTAATAATAAAACATTCTTGCTAGAAGGTTAGCTTAAATACACATTGCATGGTCACTTTTTTTCCATATTTTTTATCACTTGATACAATTTAAGCTTTTCCTAAGAAACTTTGGATTCTATTTCTTTCTTCTTTCATGAGCAAAATGTCAAACATAATGCAATGTCTCTCTTGTCTAAACAGTGAAATGAACCATTTAAAAGAATTTTTCATCTTAGAATTCTACAAGTTTCAATTCCTAATAGATTCTCTCCTCCTCTTCCACTACTTTTCCTACCTAATGAGTAAAGTATTACATGTCAAAAGGATATATCATTAAAAAATTCCATATAATAGTTTGTTCTATCTCCAGAAGAGAAAAAATATTAATTTATGATGATGGTAGGATTACACTTGTTACTACAGTTGAACCAAAAAGGCAGTCCTAAGTAATAGCTAGAGGAACTACAGATGCTTCCTCATAACATATTTATTTTCTCATAGCTAGGAACAAATGCTGGGGACAACTCAGACTCCACCTAACAAAGAAGAAAAAAAAAAATCCTTTCTATTCTCCGTGGATGGAATTCCATCATATCAGTGAGAAAATGGACAGAATGCAAACTACAAAACATTACAATGAGCTGAAGCAGTATCTTTAAGGAATGGATCAGAACATTTCATGTTTCCCATCTCTTCCATCAAGGTGAGAAGAAGATAATGTAGAAGAAGAAATTAAGTAGTTTAATTCACTGCAAAAGAGCAATAGAATTAAATGGCAGGAGTCATCATTTAGTTATAAAACTTGTGCCCTGGAACATCTGCTTAAAATCTGGATGGTGGTTTCAAGACATTAACTCATAGCCAGAAACTACAATTTGCATGAATATCAAAGTCCCAGGTAGGGATGTTACATGTTACAATAAAATAATATAACAATAAAATAAATATATAAATAAATAAAAATCAGTGTGAAACGCTAGACTTTCACTTTCCTTCCAAAGCTCTATGTCTCTACATCTCAAAGACTACTTCAGGGACACCTCAATATTTACTACAAAAAAAAAAACCATTCTTGGACAGCTTGACAATATTTGTAACTGCTGCAGAGATGCTACTTTCCTCCAATTCGTTAGTTTTAGGTTTTAATAAGTCTTTTTAACCTGCTATGGTAACATATGCAGGGGAATTTCTTCATTATTCTTTTAAAACATATAGCTGGATTCCGCTTAACATGTGATTCATCCTATTTCATTGATCCAGGTTTCAGTGGATAGGGTAATTGGATTTTCAGTTCCAGGTGGAAATTATTGAATCCCATGGAGTTTAAGAGCACCAAAACCTTTTATTTTTAATATCTTTCTAGCTGTGCAAGTGCTTTTCCAAACTGTCCTCAAATCCTTCTTTCAAAGAAAAATCTGTGACCAGCTAGCAGCTTTAATCATGACATGAAATGCCTGAATATCATTTGAGAAAATATTAGACTGTTTTGGATGTAGAAAATGATGTTATGTAGTTCCTGTCAGAAAGGCTATCTATCTGGTTGGCATCTGAGGGACATGTAGGTTTAGAAATTTTTACTCCTGAGTATGTGTCCCAAGGTATCTTTTGGCACATGAAGTTATTTTTTTCTAAAGGAAAGATGATTTTCTGGCTTTGCATATGAATATTTTCACTGTCTTTATTAAAATAAAAAAAAAGTTAGGAGTTTTTTTCTGAATTTAATTGTAGTTGTAATTACGTCCAAGTGCTAATGTGTTAGTTTTTTCCTTTTATTTGTTATAAATTAACAGGAGAGTAAGAACAATTTCCTCCCTCTAACATCTCACATTACTTGTGCATGAGTATTGTTTTTTCATTCAAATCTTTCACTCTTAAAAGATTTATTTGGATTTATTAAATAACAGATGATCGCAATATTTGCATATGCAGCAAAAAATGTATCCCTGGAAACTGTAATGAGCATAAATAAAACATAGCTGAAAGCACAAGACAGCTACTTTGTGTAATTCCTGTCGCACTTTAAAATGATAGTCCAGTTAATCAATGATGAGTTGCAGTGTAAATCTTATATTAATACATGTGACATGTACATTAAATAGCTAATTGGAACATTGTGATGAATATGACTACAATAAATACCATGAATTAATGAACAAGACATTATTTATTTTTTTTCTGTTTCTGACCAAATGATGGGTTCCATGAATTAAATAATCTGTTCATCCTTTAATGTCATGGACTATCATGCTGAAATGATGCCTATTTCCAAAGTGTGACAACCAAACTGAGACAGTGTTAGCTACCAAGCAGGGACCCTCCAAACTAAGAATCTGAGGGGAGGTGATATTTATCAAATGACATAGCACAAATATATACTTCTTGTATGATCAAGTGTGGTAAAAGAATGGCAAGGTCAGTACCAAGCAAGAATCTTTTCAGCAAGCAAAGTGTTGTCAGCAGATCATAAAAATCATAGAATGGTAGGGGTTGGAAGGGAGCTTTAGAGATCATCTAATCCAATCCTCCTGTAGAAGCAGGCCCACTTAGATGCGCTCTTATATCATTTTAATTTGATTTAATTGGTTTTAGCCAATTAAATATGGGACAGTTTTGGTCTTTCTACTACTTCTTTCTCCCTTACATGAGAAGGAAAGGTAAGAGGAAAAGGTAAAAGTAGAATAAAAAAAATAAAAGGAAGAAGGAAAAGGAAAGGGAAAAAGGAAAGAAAAAGAGAGAAAGGGAAAAAGAAGGAAGAGACAAAAAAAGGGAAAAGATGAGCTCTGCTCCTTATCGTTTCATAGCAACTTCAAAAAAACTTTATTAAATAACTCAGTGGATATTATCTCCTTGAGAGAAAAAAAACCTCAATTTCTAACAAATGTCAGTTTTGTTTTGGTCTGATCTTAATATGGGATAGAAAAAAAACAGTGAAATTACTCTAGATTACAGGTTTAAGAGAATAATGAAGAAGTTGTAGGAAAGTAGACCCTTTAACTGTACCTTTTAATTCTTATTCTGTAATCTGTAACTGCTAAATAACAAATTCTGAATAGTCTTCAAATATTCACAGGCTTTTGCTTTCACCTGCAAAACTAACTTATTTTCTTCTGGAGTTTCTGTGCTCAGCAAGAATGAGTAAAGTGCTTGGCAAAGAGATTTCGTCTTCATTGCTATCACGTTTTTCAGTAACAAGTTGGTGCAAATGTAAATACAGGTAAATAGAGTTATCCCTCTGCCATTACAAACTACAGTCAGTCACAGTTTCTTTCATTTGCTATTAATAGTTTGTGTAAATTGAAAGGAAAAAAGTAAATTAAAATGACACAATTTAAAATTAAATTAATAAGTAATAAATGCAACATGAAGATATTGAAACTTTTTTTTAAAACTTCTTGAAGAAAACAAACACTATTTCTTTAATTTTCGTGCACAATTCTTACTTCTAAATAGAATGTTTAGACTGTATGGATGAATACAGAAGCCCAAAGCTGTTGCCAATGAGAAAGATCCTGAGGATATAACAGTAGCCTTTGGCTATGTTTATGCCATCGAAAAGCAAGCTGAAGCTAAGGTCTACAACTCTAAAAATATAATAATATCTTTGTTCACAGGCTTAACTTCACAAACTCCTCTATAAGTTTTGATTTTGTATCTTTAGTATTACCTGTACAAAAAGTATACTTTCTTTCCTGAAACATAAGTGTTTCTAAATGCTTATCAGGTCACTCACTTGGGACTTCTTTTTTATGTGTGCTGATTTTACTATTTTGGGAGGAAAGTTTCTAGTGAGATGAAAGATTGTAAACAATCTTTTTCCAAGGAAAGTCTAATGTACACAGAAAAAAATGTCTCCAGGAGGATTTAGTGCAACTGAAGATAACGTGGGATTAAAAACTCGGATCTGCTTGGCTCTCTCTGCACCTAATCATTTATACTGCCTACATTCCATTTCCCACTTTGATTCAGTTCTGGAGCAACCAGCTTACTCCTGAGGCAGGAATATTGAGGCACTGGAAGGAGAATAAGGAAAAGATTGGTCTGGACTAAGAGGAGATAGAGATCCAGACTCCTCAGCTAAATGTGTCACTGATTTAATGTCCCTTGGCATGTTTAATAAAAGCATATTAGATGTAACTCAAGGAATCCGTTTTTTTTGTTTTATTCAGTGAAAATTCAAAACCGAAATTCTTTAAATTGGAGCAGTAGTCATTTAAACCTACACATTTTACACATTTTTTCTTTTTATTTATGTGACAAGAAGCTTAAATATAAAGCATCCTGGCAAAATAGGCCAGCCTCTCTCATAAACCTAATCAAATACTGGTAAAAGATTGATAAACAAGATGTTGTCATGTCCCAGCTGTCAGCTTCAGTGCTTTATTGCTCTGTGCCATGTTAATGGGCAAATAAGCTGTATCAACCTAATCTCCTGATAGAAGCCTAGAAAAAAGATTTTTTTTTCCCTAACAAAACTTTAAAATCCCTGTATTTCTGCTCTTTCCTGTGCTTGTCATCTTACAGGCTGTACAATGAAGAATACAAATATTTCTCTGGAAAATAACAGGAAAAGTTACATAAAAAAATTACCTTCCTCTACAAATTTCTCTAGAAAATAAAACGAAATATATAAAAAACATATTTCAAAGACATAATTTCATACAAATTTATTAATATGTAGGATATCTTAAATATACATAAGACAACTGGTTTAGAAAGGCTGGGCTAATGATCTGTGTAATGCTAAGCATTAACCTTTTGGAGTGCCTCTCAAAGGGACTTCTTAGTAACAGCCATTAGAGAATTATATACTGAGTTCCTGAAATGCTGTCTAATGATGAGTTATACATATTAATTAATTAGCTAATGTTTGTAAAGTGCTGTGAAAAGGATAACATATCAGTATGTGCTATTATTATCCTGATTTTTTTTTTCACTAGCTTTTCCGTATTAGATCTCTGAGGCAATGTAGATGTGGCTTGTTTGAGAACACTGTTATTTTTCATTCCAGTGCTGTACCATTCAGGTTTTGCAAATCACCGAGTTTAATACAAACAGTAGAACACCTGGAGCAGATCTTGCTATATGGAGAAATTTGTATACACACACTTGGCTATGGTTCTGCTTTTTCATTAAACACACAACTCTTAAACGATAATGGCCTTACAAACATTGAAATAGCTATGTATTTAAAATCATGGCTTTTAAGAATAATTCACTTTAGTACTCAGGCCAAAAATGCCTAAGACCTTGGAATTATTGAAGTCTCAGATTATGCTTTTTCACAGAGAAGTCATAAACTGGTTATCCATGAAGTGATGCTTTTCCACAACTTCTTTATGAAAACAAGTTCTTGATCGTCCAGATCTTCCATGTCACTATAGCAGGCAAAAGTGAGTGATGCCCAGACATCTACTTGAAAATGACTGTATGAGATGTTTCTGTATTGTACAGCTCATTTTAGTAGGAAGTCTTAGTGTAGTCTGATTGTAGCCATGTACATGTAGCCATGAAATCATCATCTACTGCATGTTAAATACTCATAATTTGTAATTTTTAATGGTTATTTCCCTTCCTTTTTTTTTTTAAGAGAAATACATACAAAAAAAAAGGTATAATAACATTCTAAGAAAATTAAATTTTGTCTTGTAAACTGTACATTTCTCTGGTCTATATACAGCTTATTGGACAGATTTAGAGACAAACATCCAGTTTTTCCATCTAAAAGAGGGAGAAAGAGACTATAATTCCTGTCATAATCCTAGTCTACATCGCTCTTTGAGTCTAAGTTTCTGTTAGAAACTATTTTTCTCACCTATTATTTTCACAATATACTTTTATTCTCTTGAATTCCTTTTTTCCTTTGTTTCCTTGGACAGAGTGTATTAAACACATTTGTTTTAAAAAAATATGTTTCACTTAACTAAGAATAGGTTTTTTTTAATGCAAATTTCCAGACAAGTAGAAATTTCTAGTAAACGTAACCAAAAAGATAAAAATTATAAAAAATATTTTTGGTTTATTTACTGTAAAATCAGTTTATCCTAATTTTTTTAAAGGTGAAAATAAAATATATCAGTAGAAAAATATAAATGTAATTAACCATTGTAAATCACTAAAGCACAGTTGTCACTTTTATTGAGCTACTACATGGGATGTTGGCAGCATCTAAGTAAAGAATTTTTCTCTTTTTTTCTAGATTTTATGGAAATAAATACTATGTTCTTCAAAATTCTGCAGTTTATAGAACAGTGATTTCTGGAAGATTACAGAAATAATTAAATGTCACAAAAGCTTTCAATTTCAATATCACATCTTTACTTCTGTAACTTCTAATTTTTACCTTTCATTTTCTGCTTTGGTATAAAAACTACATACTGAGCTGTCATAATAACTATATTCATGTTACAGCATAAGATGGAATATGATTTTAGAAGAGCATAACGATTCAAATGGACATGGCGATAATATATTGCAAATTGTGAAAAAACAGGATAAATTTATAGTCCATTTTCTAAGAAAGTCGTTGCTTATTATTGCTTTTGATTTAGGGTACATCTCCTGTTTCAGCAATCACATGTGAACTTTACAGGTGCTATTTACTGAACAAATGACCATATGAAATTATTTTTAAGAATAAAGGTGAAAAAGTCCTAGCATCCTGGATTGAAAAAAGTCTAGGTGATCAAAATAAATATGGAAATTAATTTGAAGACACAGTGAAATATTTTTTAGGGAAATTAAACAAACGTGATGGGATAGTCCAAAAATTTTATCTTACAGGTAATAAAGAATAACACAATATGAAAAAGTTAACCAAGAACATGAGGAAAAGTGAGACATATATAACCTGAAAGACACTCTAATCTTAAAGAACATCATTAGCTTTTAAGTGAAGAGACTTTCTGTGAAATGCATGCAGACTTGCACGTATGCAGGTATCTAAACAGCCATTGGACTCTTAATACGCACAGAATCGAAAGCTTAAGTGAAAAATCAGTAAGAGCAATTAAAATGGTGAGATATATATGCATAAGGAGAAAAAAAAACCCCATGCTTTTCTATCTTCTGCTGTTTTAATCCACCCTTCCCTTAACCCCATCTGTGTTTATGCTAGATAACAGATAGAATTCAGTTCCAGCAATTTTTTCTAAAAACTACAATTTTTTTCCTTCAGCAGTTGTAGTGATAATCCATTCACTGTTATTTTCTTGTATTTCTTCTAATGACATTTGTAGAAACTGTCAGGCCAAAGAGACTAATTGACACCATCCTACATATATTTAAATGCTTCTTCTTACCTTTAATCTGCTTGGATTATTTGCATAAACCTTAACACTCGTTTCAGTAAATAATTTAATGCAGTACATAAAGTGCAAATACTATTTTTCTGTAGCTTGATACCTGCCAGTTTAAGCTCTACAGGATAAGAACCTTTACAGGTCAATGGTGGAAAATGACCAATAAGACTTGATTTAGATCTCATTTACCATAGTTCTGCTGAGTATCACTAGAGAGATCCCAAAAAATGCTATTTTAGTTGTGAAGATTTGTTTTAACATGGAACTTGTCTGTGGAAATACACTATATTTATTGTTGGATTTTTTTTTTAATTGGAAGATATTTCAAAGTTTAATGTTCTACTTATCAGTGTACTAATTGCAAATATTGTCCACTTTGGATTTTGCCTAGAAAAAAGATACAAATTGAAGCAGGAGTGAGATCTTTGAAATGCTTGTGCTTTCAGATTGGTTGTCTGGCTACTTGATAATGAGAAAAAAAGAAATTTCAAATCTACTTGAAAAATTTAATAAAACATCCATTCATAGTGCAGAAACAAACTAGACGTCTGGCAAAAGACTCCTGGAAATTTAAGTATACAGAGAAGTTTATCTATTTTCAACCACTAACATACACAGAATCCTTTGTGCAAAAAGTCTTGTCCTTGCACTATCTGTAGGTTTAGCACTCCCAATCAAATATCATCTTTCAGAAAAGCAAGCTCATTTTAGGAATAGAAAAGCATCATTACAGATCACATCCAGTTGCTGTAATACTGTTGCTAAATCTGACTCTAATCCAGAGTAAATTATCTTAAGACCAATAGCAACTAGTCACCTGTTTGCCTGCACTAGAATTCACTGCTTTGCATAAAAGAAATAGATTTTAATGATGTGTCGTATCTTGTAGGATTAATTAAAGTTTGCTTTGAAATGATTTTCTCTCTGCATATATTTTCCATGCATCTGACTTCATAATGGATTATCCCTTGTCTAAGTTACACTGTTTTTTCCTGATCCTTGTAAGCATGATCCAAACTCATGGGAACAGAGACTCATTTATTGTGACTCTCTCCTCACAGGACTTTTGAATTGCTTGTGGCTTGCTCAGAATGTGCTAGGAGAACTGTCACTGTTTGGAACAGGTATTGTGCTGGCTGTGCATTCTTTACATTGCTACCTACAGACTGATGGATTGATTTGAAAATGCCACAGGCAGTTTTAAAATCCCTTGCTGGGATTGGCTTTAGCAAGATCAGAGGCTCACTGACTGAAACTTCTGCTGATACCTATCAGTTCTCAAACTCCACTATTACTTAAGTGTTTTCAATCACATGCCCAAAGTCAGCAGGCAAACTTCTATTGCACTGGACCATATGATATGGAAGACTGTGTCCACTAAAATCCATCTGATTTGTTCCTGTTCCTTTTCTACAAGAATCTAAAATATTTTTCTGTATTCAAAATGTCACCTTATCCCTGTTTCCTGCACTCCTCCCAGGAAAGATCAGGCTCTGAGAACTCATCCACGTTCCCTTGTCAGCTGCCGTTTCAGTGAGCACATTTCTGCCATTATTGGTTTTGAAAACCTTCATACTGTGTGGAGAAAATGTCTTCTGCTGCTACTTTTCCTTATGTATCTGTGTTATTTTAAAAGAAGTGGGAAATTTCAGATTTTGCTATGTATTAGTACCACAATCAACAACAAAATTGGAAGGTCATACTTTCATTGCCTCCATTTTCTTATAATAGTTGATGCTTAAGATTGATATCTCTTGGTATAGTTTTATTGCTCTCTCTATGTGTATATATATGCACCTGGAATAATGTGTATGTGCCACTGCTAAGCAAGAAGAAAGGCTAGGAATACAACTAATAACCACAGTTAGTGCTAAAGATATACTATATCATCCTACAGTTTCATTTCTGTATTAACAGGATTTTTTACTATGCTCCTTATATTGATGAGCATCTTACATCCAGTAGAAGAAACTCTCTCCAAGTTTAGTGGTACTTTCGTTGTAGGGCATACCTTTTCACTGCATCTGTACACTTGGTTTTGACATGAAGCTTGGTTTCTCCAAGGACGTAGGAGAATTTCAGCTAATGGCTTTGCCTCTAAGCCTTCATCTGCTAGTGACCTTCTTTTCTGAGGGCTTGCACTAGACTTTAGGCCAGCCAGCAACTACCAAGCACAAGCAACTTGTATTGATAAGCATGGAAGAAGATAGCAGGGATATCATGAAGGGTCGGTCATTCCCACCTCCCTTTTGTGAACTGCCACCATATGTTACAAGACTCTTCTCTATTTCTTTCCTTGTGAGATATTAGAAGGTTTATGTGGGAGTAAATTCTTCATTATTATTTTTTCTCTTTCAGTTGTTGTATGCTGCAATTGCCAGGGAAAAGGAATTTCATTTCTAGCAGATCTAACTTAATTTGAATACTAACTTTTTTTTTTAATTGACTAAGATTGTATCAGAATAAACAAACAAGCAAATCCTGCTCTTTTTAAGTTATTGCCTTTAAGAAAATAAGACACTGGGATCAGTTTAATAAATATACTGTGCTAAAATATTAGCTATTTACTCTATACATTACAAAAAGTTCCATAAATCTGAATTCCTGGCAGCTTCATTTCATGGTGCTGCAATGTTTGAGTCCACAGAGGATGTTGAAGGTAAAGCTTAGTAATGTCAACATGCTCTAAGGTCAGGACACCTACAGTCTCCCAGAAGGCAACAGAACAGCAAACATAACCACCATACCTAATATCATACAAGTAGTACCAACAGAGAGAAATGTGTTAAACAGGGAACGTGCATCAAATATTGCTACGTTTTTCTCACACAGAAAACAGCTGATATAGCCTTGACGTTATTCTGTTTTATGTTACAATATGCACATTTCTCATGGGTAGTAATGAGTGCAGCCTTCAGTTTAGGCTCTTCTTTTTCATTTTTGAAGTTGCAGCACATTCAGAGTAAAAGTAGTTGTTAGACTCTTCATGGTACTTCAGTGTTTGTCTGTGCAGTGGAGTGACATTGCATAAACAGAACAAAAGTTTCCCATAATTTCTTTCTCTGGGAGTTTTTTTCTGCTCATCTTTAGCCTAGAGAAGACTGAGAGGAGACCTTATCAAAACTTATAAATACCTAAATTACAGCTGTCAAGAGGATAGGGCCAGTCTTTCTGTAGTGCCTGGTGACAGGACAAGGAGTAACAGACACAAGCTGGAACACAAAAAATTCCACTTGAACATGGGGAAAAACTTATTTCCTCTAAGGGTCACAGAGCCCTGGCACAGGCAGCCCACAGAGAGTATGGCATCTCCTTCTCTGGAGGTTTTCAAAACCCACCTGGACAAGTTCCTGTGCTACCTGATCTAGGTGGATCTGCTTTGGCAGGGGGAGTAGGACCAGATGATCTCTAGAGGTCCCTTCCAACTCCTACCTTTCTGTGATTCTGTGATCATCCAGTGCCTTACAGACAAAAGTGATGCTTAAACTGACTTAAAGGGATGGCATATAAAATCAACTTGAAATATATAAAAGAAAAGTAAAATTAGGGGCCTAGTGTATGTTATTTGTCTAGATCCCTTTGTAGACAATAAAACAGATACCTCAAGAGAAAAATTCATCTAATCCTTAAGTCTGTGAATTGCAACACTTTCTTCAGTGACTGCAGATTCAACTATCTACCTAAGGATGAAGTTAGTTCAGTCTGCACTGTGGAATAAATATATTTCAGAGACATATGGAAGGATGGGGTATAACATCAAATTGTTTAAGAACTAAGACATTACATATTTAGGTGCACAAAGAAGCCAATATACCTCAATATAAACACAAACAGAGAGCAAATCTTTAAAAATTACACTGATCTATGCTGATATACTGACAGTTTGAATGTCAAGAACAAAAAATATCAGGAAATTTTAAAAAATTTATAGTAAACAATTCCAAAACAAAAAAACTGCAAATATTTCATTCCTCATTAAAACAAAGGAAAAAATAATATTCATCAAATAGCAGAGAGGGTGCTTGAAGATAAAATAGAGAAACCAAAATTATTTCAAGATTCCAATAAAAGTCAGAAAATTGTATTTAATTGAAGCCATGAAATATTGTTCTGTACTAATCACCAACAATTTCAATTCACATAATTTTTAAGTCAACTTATTATTTAATTTGAACCACACTAAAAAAATGAAAATAACAGAAAACTGTCCAGTATTTTGAGAACAAACAAACAAAAAATGTCTAAATAATCAACTTCTGTAGAATTATTTGAGAAAGCTTGTATTGGTTCTCTGCGGAGTTGGGCCCAGATCTGAGGCTAAGTCAATCGGGCACCTCCACAATCATTTCTTGAAATGCCAGGAAAGGAGCACTTGTTGGTGGTGGAGTTGGATGAGAGAGAAGGGACCATGCGGACCCCAGATCAGTGAGGGAAGAAAGGAGGACATGTGCTATAGCAGAGAACCCCCTGTATCCCATGTTGAAATGGCAAGAGTGGGGCTGAGATCAGCCAGCAGCTTGTGGAGGATCCCATAACAGAGGGGGCTGGCTGTGCCTGGAGGGGCTGTGAATCTGTGGGGAGGCAGCATTGGAGCAGAATGTGCCTGGAGTCCCGCTGCCACGGAATACCTGTGCTGGAGGGCTTTGTGAGGAGCTGTAGCCCTTAAAAAAGACTCACACTAGAGAGGCTTGTTAAGGACAGTATTGTGTGGGAGGGACCTGCATTGAAGCAGGGGAAGAATGTGAGAAGTTCTCCTCCTCTGAGAAGAAAGAAGCATCAGTGAGACCATCTGTGAGAGACTAACCACAACTCTCATTCCCTACCCCCCTGCACCATTGAGAGGGGAGGAGGTAGAGATATCAATAGTAATGAGCTGAGCTTGTGTAGAAAAGAGAGGGAGGGGAAAGAGATCTTAAAGTGCCTATTGTATTATTCTCATCATCCTGCTCTGGTTTTGCTTTCTGTCTTTTGTTTTTCTAGTATGTAGTAGATTAAATTGATCCTGATTTCTTCCCCAAGTTGATTATTGAAGTCTGTTTTGCCCAGAACCATAACTGAGGAGCTCTCCCTGACCCTGTCTTAATCCACAATGTTCTGCATTCCTGCAGTCTTTCACGACAATAATTTCTATCTAACAGTACTGTTGTTTTTGTTTTTTAAGCTAGTGATCTGAAAGCACCACAAAAATAAAGAAAGCAAATTCAATAGATGTAAAATCAGTCTTTAGGAAAAACAAGTTTGAAATTCAAATTAAATAAGTAAAAATCTCCTCATAAGGCTGAATCAGTCCCTCACATTAGTTTTTTTATTCTAGTTTGCTATTCTTCATCAAAGCTCTACATCTGCTAATAGTCACATCTTCATACACATATTATCAACTCTGATCTTCAGTGTTTTTAGAGAAATCATGTTAAAAGGCATTTCCCTAGTAACTATTTGCATTGATCTTCACCAGGATGTTTATTGGAAAGTGTCAATCTTGTAATCAAAGAAGATTCTACTTACAGTCGTACAGTGAAAGTAAACAAAAATAGCCCTTTTGTACATAACCATGTTTGCACCAGTGTGTTAAAAAACAGTATTTTAGTTAAAAAAATGGGCCACCAAGATGATTGGGGACTGGAGCATCTTTCTTATGAGGATATGATACAGGACCTGGGACTTCATCCTGGAGGAGATCAAAGGGAGATCTCATTAATACTTAACAAGTATTTAAAAGGTATATTTCAAAAGGATGGGGCGATATTTTTTTCTGTAGTGTCCAATGATAGGACAAGGGGTAATGAACAACAGTTGGAACACAAAAAGTTCAATTTAAAGAGAAACTCATTTACCACAAGGGTGATGGAGCCCTGGCAGAGGCTGCCCAGGGATGTTGTGGAATCTTCTCTGGAGGTTTTTATGAGTCACCTGGGTAAGCTTCCGTGTGACAGGATCTAGATGAACCTGCTGTAGCAGGGGGGATGGACTAGATGATCTCTAGAGGTCCCTTCCATATCCTACTATTCTATGATTTAGATCTATGATTTAAAAATAAAAATACTTTCATCATTTCTGGTTGCATGTCTACATAGCCAAATAGAAGCCAAACCAGCAGTCCTAGTGATGCTACAGCTGATTAAAGATGTAAATTAAAAATAATAACATAGATATTTGGTTAACCTTTTATCAGTATGTAAATCTCTAATCTGATGATCCTCATATAAGGTTGGTTGATTTATTACAAATTTTAATAAAGAAGTCTCATGAGGCATTAAAACTGAAAGTTCATGGTCAGAGACATTTCAGTAGCATACTTGAGCATTAGCTTCAAACTTGTTTGTGTGGAGATTATTTCACTTTCGAATAGAGAAATTGGATACATTCATAGATTGTTCTGGACAATATTCAAAGATGTTTTATTGCAGAATTTAAGTTTGAGAAAGACTATACTATTCATAGTTCTACTGGCCAAAATTTCGTTTTCCCCAAAAAGGAATTTCCATAGGAAAACACAGTGTTTCTGGGTCTGATGATTTGTCCCATATCTCACAGTATTTTGCTCAAGATTTGAACTTCTAATTAAATTTCTATTTTGTTTGTTTCAGTATTTTTTGCTGTATTGTGAATGGAATGTTTAGATAATGTATATTCTTCCATGTATTTTTTTTCCTCCTTTCACGCATTAAATAAAAAAAGTTTGCCCATTATGTTTACAGAAAATAAAACAAAACAAAAGTACTTGGAAACATGATTGGAATGAATTGAAATAGAAAATGATGTCATACTATCTATGTCTCTCAAGTACTTATTCAAAGAACAAGTCAAGGTTGTACAACACAAAAGTGAGTATATGATCAAGATGACCTATTGTGTATTGTCTGGAAGACTTTCTTAATATACCTAAAGCACCGAAGCTGATGTATTTAATGTGTAGAATCACTTTCAGTATTTATTAGTGTGGTGGTTTAGGCCAATATCCACCCATAATATCACTCCCCCTCCTAAGCTGGACAGGAGAGAGAGGAATATTACAAACTGCTTGTGACTTGAGGTAAGGATGGAGAGATCACTCGGTAATTAACGTCACGGGCAAAACAGACTCAACTTAGGGAGAAAAAGGTTTGATTTATTAAAGAAACAATAAAAGCAGGGAGATGAGAAATAAAACCGTCTNGCCAGGAACTTGCTCCAGGATGAACTTCTTACGGAGTCACGGTCTCCCTCAGGCATCCACCCGCTGTGGCGTGAGCACCTCCCCCACGAGCTGCGAGTGGATCTCTGCTTCCCGGTGGCCTCCATGGACTGCAGGGGGACAACCTGCTTAACCATGGTCCTCTCCACATATCGCAAAGGAGCCTTCTTTCCAGTGCCTAGGCACCCTCCTCCCCCTCCTTCTCCACTGACCTTGGTGTCTGAGGAGATGTTTTCACATCCTCTCTCCCTGTTGCTGCTGCAGTTCTGCCACTGCACAACAACTTCTGCTCAAATATGTTATTCACAGAGTCGTTACCTCCACTACTAATTGGCCAGGCCTGGGTCAGGTGCAGGGTCCAACTCAAAACTTACTGGCCTTAACCCTGTCAGCTACAGGGGAAGCTTTTGGCAACTCTCTTTGTCCAAAGAAGCCACTCCTTTAGCCCCCCTGCTACTGAAAAAAACCTGGCCCAGGCCAAAACCACTACAATTAGCATAGTGGGTAAAGTTGAACATATGGACTGGACTAGGCAATATCTCTCTTCATATCTAAGACTAATTCTGTTCCAGTCTCCACTTCAAGAGGTATGAATATGTGGTGGGATGCCAGGTGCCCACCAAAGCCATTCTATCACTTCCTCTCCTAAACTGGACAGGGGAGAGAAAATGTATGGGTTGGGATAAGGACAGGGAGATCACTCAGTAACTACCTTCATGTGCAAAACTTGATTTGGGAAAATTAGCTTAATAAACTTGCAATCAGAACAAAGAAGAGTAACAAGATGTAAAAGCTGAATCTTAAAACACCCACCGCTCCCTTCTTCCCACGTCTCTACCTCCTTTACCTTCAGAAACACAGAGGGTCAGGGAATGGGAGTTGCAGTCAGGTCATCACAGATGGACTTTGCTGCTGCTTGCTCTAAAGGGAAGAAACCTTACTCTTCCCGCCACAGCATGGGGTCTCTTTCATGAAAGACGGTGAAAGAAAGACCGTCCTCTATAATCTTCTCGAATATGGGTCCTTCCCACAGTCTGCAGTTCTTCGTGAACTGCTCCAGTGTGGGTACCTTCTATGGGATGTAGTCCTTAAGAAATTGATTGTGGGTCTTGCACAGGGTCACAATTCTTGCTAGCAAATCTGATGTCTTGGACTCCTGTCTCCACTGATTCACAGGTCCTGCCAAGAATCTGTTGTAATGTGGGCTTCCTACAGGGTCATGGCCTCCCTCAGGCATCCACCTGCTCTGGCATGGGGTCCTCCCCGGGCTGCAGGTGGATCGCTGCTGCCCTGTGGCCTCCAAGGCTGCAGGGACAAGGCCTTACCATGGGCTGCACCACTGGCTGCAGAAAAATCTCTGCTCCAGCACTGCAGCCCTCCTCCCCTCCTCCTTCACTGACCTTGGTGTCTACAGACTTGCAGCTCTCACATTCCCGCTCCTCTCTTCTGCAGTTTGCTCCTGCACAGTAACTTTTTTCCACCCCTCTCGTGTATGTTAATTACAGAGTTGTTACTACCATCACTAATTGCTTTGGCCTTGGTCAGTGGCAGCTCCATTTTGGAGTTGGTTGGCAGTGGCCCTATCAGACAAAGGGAAGGGAAGCTTCTAGTAGCTTCTCATAGAAGCCATCCCAATAGCCCCTCTGCTACCAAAACCTTGTCACTCAGAATCCCTACAGAGTTGCAACTGTTGGTCCTAGATTTTCCTTCCATTTTTTACCACACAATTGTCTGAATTAATAGTAAATTGTTCCTGAAAATCTGTACTCTAAAAAAAGTTTATCAGGTAGGTATGATTCTATTTTCCAAAGTAGTTATTTTATAATTTAAACCTCTATATTCAATTTATCAGTATTTCTTCACAGATTTACTCAGGTATGGCATCATCATCATATAAATAAAAGAAGAAAGATCCCTCTGCACTTCTGCAGGTTTGTTTTTACAGATTCCATTGATATTCCACTTACATAACATTCTAATTACTCCAGTCTTGACGCAGTTGAAGTAACTCAGAGAGTACAGTTTGGAATCACTCTGTTATATGCCAAACAGCAGACAGTAAATCTCTGACAACACAAATTAGTCACTTACTAAAATAAGGAGCAACAATTAATCACCTCAAAGAATACCTGGCAGAATTACCCATCCTTGCAACTACTACTCCTTACATATTGTGGTCTTATCCATCACAAGTAACTAGTGTTACATGTGTTTCTTTGTAGTTTATTATCTTAGTTAACTTTTCATCTGTCCAGATGTCTGGACGGACATATTTTTATAAACTGTAGTTGTGTTTCAATATCTCATTTCCTCACTTTTTCCTTATTTCCATCACTGCATTTCAATACATAGTCATTAGCTTAATTTTTAAAATTTATAACCATTCTGAATAACAACACTGCAGCTCATGGAATGCGCGTGCTCATTTTACAGATTTTCTGAAGAACCAGTACAAATATGTTTTGCGCAAGGACTCACCTTATCCAGATGTTTGACCTCACAGTTATTTGTTAATATTACCCATTTTCCTGTTCTGTTTGTACTAAGTTAATAACGATGTAATGAAATCTCCAGTACTTAGGCTTTGTCAGAGTTCTTCTTTATCATATCACTTCATACTGAGACATTCATTTGTTCTGCTCTTTGTCTTCACGTTGGTGTTTCCATGACATTTTTAACACTAGTATAGGATGACTGACTCTTCACAGAACATGAATTAGACATATACAGATGCCTCATAAAAATTAACCAATTTAGAAAGACTAAATGAAAGTTTTCATCTCCTTGCACATACTAGAAATACCTTCCTATTAAAAATATTATTTCCTTTACTAAGCAGCCATTAAAAAATACAAACACAAAACATAAACAGGGCTTTGCTACTTTTTATTAAGATAGAAGAGGATGAGTATGATTGTTGATAACTCCTTTTTATTCTGTGCCCTGCATTTCTTATTTTGCCTGCTGCTGCAAAATACCAAATATCTCCCTCCATTCCCATGCATGAAATATAAAATTTTTCCTCTAATTTTACAGGAGGTAGGTCCACATTTCCTGCATTAATTTTACCTGAAATACATCAAAGTACTGATAAGGTAAAAACTGGACTTTATGAGTTCATCACTGAAGAACATCCACATGGTTTTTACTCTGAAAACAGAAACCAACAGATGCCACGTCAGAGTGGGTGTTGTATTTACAGTTTCTTATGAGACAGTAAACATACTTAAACATGTTTAAATGCGTAATTAGTAACTATTTGCAGAAACACTTTTTTCCCCACAGAGATAACAGTGACTGTAAATAAAAAGTACATATTTCAGATGTATTTGGAATTGTATTTGTATGCTGAAACCCCTTGTGTTTCTGATCTTGTGTATGCTGTTGTAGAAATGCAGTTATCAAGACTGCAGAAGAAAGTTTAAAAAGGTTGAAAACCGTGTTGTATGAGAATAGTCATTATCAAAGAAGAGTAATGTCCAATGTACTACGTACCTTCATCATGATAAGTGAAAATACTTCTGAATTTGCAGATTTAAGGTTCTGCTTTGTCAGTGAATGGAGCAGTTTTAGCCATTTTATTCCCACCTTATTGCAATTACTATAGCAAAAAGGTTTTCCATTGTATTTCAGCATAAATCACCCAGACCACTGTGTTAACAGGTTCCTTTTTTTTCGCTCATCAGAGATAATCTCGTAGACAGAACTCATAAGTAAATATTTTGTAAGCAGTGCTTTTTCCTTACTGAAATTTATAATTATAGTTCTTTCCTCAATAATTGAATATATCTAATTGCTCTTCCTCTTAACTTTAATGCTAGGTTTCAAACTTCTGAATGGACAGGAAAGCACCATTAAAGATATTCTAGTGTTGCTTTACCTCCTGTACAATGATTTGAACTCAAGCAATAAAGTTAAATGGAAAAGGCACTATACTAGATTTTCAATTACAGAAGAGGCAGGGAGCCACAATTATCCCTTTCATTACTGAAAGGCTTCTCATAGCTACACAGGCAGAATCCCTGCTGCTGTTACTTCTGCTATTCCTGTTCCTGTTACTGATGCTCTTAAATTGAAGTACCCTTGAAAACAGATGAGGTTATAGGTCACCAAATACAAGTTAAAATCGTGAAAAATGTCTATTTAACAGAAAAAAAAAAAAAAGGCAAGAACACAGAGACATCCAGACCTTCTTTTCCTTTATCTCTGCTGCAAAGATATGATGTTTCTCCAGATCTGTAATAAATTATAATAGTAGTAACTATGCCACTAATCTGACAATGTGCATGAAATATGTGTGAATCCTGACTATCTAACAGTGCTTATAACAAGAGATATTTTGTACCAAGAATCCACTGACTGAACAATTGAGTGCATTCTCCCTCTGGTGTACCAATTTTTACTGTGTTACAAATTACTAAGACAGAAAAAACCCACTTTTTACCCTTTGAATACCTTTACATGAATTATATCATATCTCAGGAGCAGTTCTTTATTTCCTGTGTCTACTTCAGTTCACTTTGAAAGAGAATACCAAGCACATAAAACTAACCAACCACTTCTAGATTGGAACTGCAAAGCACAATATTTGCATAGCCTTGAAAGTGGTTTACCTCAGTCTTTTGTGAGGTAGAGCAGCAATTTAGACCTTGTCTATTAGCTTTCTATACAAATCGGAATCAGCTTCTCTGAAAGAGCTAAGCCACAAAAATAGGAAGGGCCTTGTCTCACTTTTTCTTCAGTTTAGAAGAAAAGCATAGCCTTCATTTTAATACTCATTAAAATGAAGACTACCAAAACAGTAAGTGTTGAGATTCTGTTTCAGACTGAGCAAAATAAATCCAGAAACATATGAAGATTTTCATAAAAGCCATGAAAAACTGTAAATAGATGATGTAAGACAAAAGATCTGTACTTGTTCCTCAGAAGTTAAATAGCCAAAATGTATTCAGCAAACTGGACGCAATGGTCCCTGCCACATAAGAAGACCAAACATCATCTTCTAACAAGAATGTCATAACTCAACTGTTACCATAGAGGCTAAAGGTATGTTGCATGTTGCTATATTGTTAATAGAACTGCAATCATAGTTGATTGCAGATTTATTGTTGAAAATTTCAGTCATGAAGAAAAGGTTGTCCTTAATGTTTCTGATGAATAATGAAGTCCAGAGATGTGGCATAAAGGACGCATACTTTTCAAATACTTTAAAAATGTAACGCTTTGACAAGAGAAAAAATAATAGCAAAGCCTACTGAAATACCTCAGAAATCTCTTTTTCTTCTTCCTTCTTCCAGTCTTGGATCACAGAAAACCAAAGATTTCAGAAAAGCTTACTTTGTGATTTTGAGGGTTTTTTTCTTTTGTTTTGACGAAATTAAAGCACACCTGACCGTGAGTAAAATAATTTGCTTCTTCAGATCCACACTGACTGAATAAATAGAATCACATGATGTTATGTGAATATACCACATTTTATTCATGCTAGAAATTCTTTCCCATCAACTTGAAATTATCAAAAACACTTTTGTTTTGCACAGAGGCTAGTCAATGACTTTCTAATGACAGTTGCAACTATTACTTTGAGTAGCGTATGAGCCTTTTTGAATACTTATAATTTGAACATATTGGAGCCTCAGAAACACTTGTCTCTTAGGAGAAAAGTCTTTCTTAACTCTAAAAACTTTTCTTGATATCCTGGCAATTTGCACCCTTGCTAAACTGTTACTCTGCATTGGAGTGCAAGATACATTTTCTATTGCTGTGTGATAGTGTCTGATCCCAACATTTTCTGTGGCAAAATAACTGGTGTTATAACAAGGGAATATTCAGATCATCGACAAAGTCTGAAGCTATGTTTCTTCTGTAAGTAATTATGTACTGTATGCCTATTGAAAAGAATTCTTATGTGCAATTGAAATAACTACATAATCATCTCTTTTACAGGTTTTATGGCAAATTAAAAACTTGATCTCTCCTATTATGTTCTTTTCTTCAAATCCCATTGATTGCTGTCAAATTTCTAGTTTAAGTACAGTGACTATTAATTATCATTTGTTCTTTCTTTCCTTTTTTTTTTTCTTCTCCTGAGAGAGGGAGGAATGTTAGCTCTTTTCTCTGGAAAGATGAATTTTATGTTTGTTTGTGTACTTGTACATTTAATACTGCTCTCTGTATCTCAAAAAGGCTATCCTAGAGACAGAATGACCATAAAGAGGGGAACTGACATGATGAATATCATCTCACTTCCTTAAACAAAGAAATAAAACTGGTTTTATTTCAGTTTTCAGAGAAAAGGAATGAGGAGAGGTCATGGTTTTAAATTCGTTAATGAAGCAGGTAAGGTAAGTCACCAAACTCTCTGACCCTAGAATTAGGGAACACCCATGCAGACAGCAGATCAATTTAGAACAGGTGAAATCTTTTCCTACAAGAGATTGCGGAGGTAGACGATATCAGCTTCTTCAAAAAAGGATTAGGCAAATTCATAAATGATAGGCTTGAAAACTAGATGCCAAGTTGAACAGATAGGATTATTGATCCTATGACCTTTGAGAGGTATGAAGAAAATTAATATCAGATATTGGCCATATTTGTGAGTCTTTTCTAACAATTATCTCTACTGTCACTGAACTTGGTGGACGGTCCAATCTCATCAAAAAGAGCATTTCTTATGTTCTTAACACTATTTTAACATGCTAGGTATAAGACTTAGTCAGGGATCAATTTCAGCACCTGCTAAATACTTTACTGACATTTATCCCCAAAACAAACATCACCAGTCAAAGCTGACAACACCAACAGTCATCTGGGAATCAGAAATATTTCTAACTCATGCAGTGATTTGCTAAGTGAACTCATCATGACTATTTAGAGATAAATATTCGGTATTCAAGTCTTCCTATGAAAAATCCAAGAAAAATAGATTAAGAAACATTAAGAAATAGGGCTCTATTATATTAATTATCTAATAATTCACTGCTGTAATTCATGCTGTTCAATACATTCCACACATTTAAGAGTTGAAATAATATCCATGAATGTATTTCTTTATACAGTAAGAAGTAAATAATAGATCCTAAGATGGAGAAGGCATTACTGTGGGCATATTAAAATATGTTCCTTCATTTAAAAGCCAATAAAAAAAAAAAGAAATTAGAACAACAGATATTCTAGACTGCAGATTAGAAAATACTGCAAATTTCTAGACACGTCAAGATGATCCTTTTTCATCCCTTGTTATAGATATGTTTGGTAGATTTACTCAATAGATTTACTATTTATAAACACCTAAGAATCCTTTTCCAAAAAAATTCCTTCTCCTTCACCACATGGAGTCTCCCATTCCTCGGAATATTTTTGCAGAAAGTCTCCTCATCTGAAGGTGTCAAGAAAAATCTTTGTCTCTACCCTGTATTTTTAAAAGCATTGATCTCTTTAGCACATGTTGACTTTGCTTTCCGTCTCCCTAATTACTTGTTCTCTCCTTGTTTGCCTTTCCTCTGGGATCTTATCCTAAGTTTTTCCACCTCCATAGCTGTTACCTACCACATTGAGTCACTGCAGAGCTGGAGAAAGATGCAAATGAGTCTTTGCACCAGCTGCCTCTTATCAGCTCAGCCAAAGTAAGGCTGAATGCCAGGAAAACAAGAAACAGGAGGCAGGCAGGATAAAAGACTGGAAGTATGGGCAGAATGCTAAATATTGGCAGCCAAAAATGACAAGAGAAACTACTACTGCCCACAGTACCTTCATTTTTCTTATCCCTTTTTTCTTGTAGCAGCTTGTTTGGTTTTTTTCTTTTTTAATTCCCTTCCAATAAAAGGTGATAAGCCAAGCTGCCCTGTAAGACTAGAGAATCCAAGTCATTTGTTGTTTTTTTCATTGTGAGGGGACTTTTTGGGGAGAAGGCACATTTTTAGTGGGTTTTTTTTTTTTTTTCTTTTAATATACATAGGTCAGGAAAGAAAAAAGTAGAATTTGTGATAAGCATAAAAAGAAACCTTGTCACATTGCTCAGAAGCAAAACCAACATCCCACAGTTTAAGTAAATTAGCTCAAAAGCCTTTGTCTCAAAGCAATTATGTAGACGATCTTTCCATCCTTGTTGCTGGCTTTCAGTTTCACAGCATATAAACTGAAAAGTTCATGGACAGAATATGCTTGTATTTTGGAACAAACTGAAGTCAGATTGAATTAAAACTTGAATGAAACTCAGTGATGTAGCTCCTAACCTCTGATTGTCTGTAATTCAGGGAAATAGTGCTCCTATAGCCTTAGATTCTTTCTGCTGTTCATAGGAGCAATGATCCATAACATATAATTACATTGCAAGGATCCAGTTTTCAACTATAACAATTCTGCTTCATCAGATTTTTTTTTTTTTTTTTGTATCATCTTTCTCTAAGTCTCTGCTCTTTTCTTGCATGTAACTTCTGATGCTGGGAGTGGATCACACGACTCACAACCTTCAGCTGCTCATACAGAACTTAATGGCAAAGACAAGACTTCACCTGTGGCCTGGTATCTATATACATCAGGCTTATGCCTAGGCCTGTGTGGTGGTTTAGCCAGGTGTCCACCAAGTCATAAAATTGCTTCTCCTCCTAAACCGGACAGGAGAGAGAGAGAGAGAAATAAAACAAACGGTTTGTNAAACTGCTCCAGCATGGGGCCTCCCACAGGGCAGCTCCTCACGCCCTGCCCCAACGTGGGTCATCCCCCAGGAAAAGAGTCCTTCAGGTACCACCTGCTCCAGCCTGACTCCCTCACGGGATCACAAGTCCTGACAGCAAACCTGCTCTGCCGTGGGCTTCTCTCTCCCCACAGGCTCCAAGGTCCTGACAGGAACTTGCTCCAGAGTGAGCTTCCTACAGAGTCACAGCCTCCTTCAGGCATCCACCTGCTCCAGCTCCACAGGCTGCAAGTGGATCTCTGCTTCCATTGGCATCCATGGATGGCAGGGGCACAGCTGCCTCACCGTGGTATTCACCACAGGTCACAGGTGAGTCTTTCTTTCAGGACCTAAGCACTTTTGTCCAACTCCACTGACTTTGGTGTCTGCAGAGATGTTTTCACATTCTCACTCCCTGTTGCTGCTGCAGTTTAGCAACTGCGCAACAACTTCTTCTCAAACACGTTATTCACAAAGGGGTTACCTCAATCACTAATTGGCCAGGCCTTGGCCGGCCGGCCTTAGCCCTGTCAGCTACAACAGAAGCTTCTGGCAGCTCTTTGTTTGAAGAAGCCACCCTTGTAGCTTCCCCCGCAACCAAAAAACCTAGCCCAGGCAAAACCACTACAGCCTGATATAGGATATACATGGAATATGCATTTATGTAAACAGGAGCAGAATTTCAAAGTATAACTCAACTGTTTTTTTTTTTTTAATCTGATTTGTTTTACAAAACAGAATTTAAATAAATAAAGTCACAACACACACACAGACACATACTTTCTTCACGGCTTTCTGTAGCATGCTCTAAACAAAATAAGGCAAGTACATATCACTTGGTCTACACAACAGGAAGGAGTCATAGGGTCAGAGTGATGACAATTATGCTTTGATGAATCTTTGTTAATTTAAGGTTCACTGCTTCCCACTCAGCTGCATTTCAGAAGAAAATCTGAAAAGTCTTGGATGTTACCCAAGGCAAATAAAAGACTGAGTTCAGTTCTGTTTAGCTGATGTGCAGAAATTCACAGCAGTGCTGACAGGGATAAATGCTCTGCCTGGAAAATGACAGACCACACAGTGATGTTATTTTCTGTTAAAATTACCTAACAGATCATTTGTTAAATACAAAGTATGCCCACCTACTTCTAAATATCAACAATACATTTGATCAAAAATGGAAATGTAGTGGCTGTTTTTAACGTCATTATTTCCTTTACCGTATAGATACTGTAGTAAACACCACTATAAAGACAAGTAAACATACCCTTTGCAGGAGTTTATTAAAAAGATTGATGTTGTGTAACTTTTACAAATATTTTCTTAAAGAGTAGCTTTCATTCACTTCCAAAATAATTAACATATTTTATGTGTTGTTTATTAAATTAAAAACACAATGTGTGAAAATTTAATCGAGTGACTAAAACTTTTTCCCTACTTGGTAATGATTCATCATCAGGATCTAATAGAGCACAACTTTCATCTCTCCCAGGAGAGTCTTCACTCTTTGCACTTGCAGTTGTCAGTATACTGAGCTTCTCAATTATGAAAGTGAGAGTGATTTGGCATATAGGAAGAAATGGATTTGTGCCATGCATTGTTAGTATGTCACTTTCATACAATGTAGTAAAAAACTTCAAGAAGAGTAAAATTAGAGCAAAAGAACATGTATGTTGTTGGGGCCTGGGCTATACTG
>WBNH01010554.1:128212-151263 GCA_013401255.1 Urocolius indicus | reverse complement strand
GTGCCGTGCCGTGCCGTGCCGCTAACGACCCTCGGTACTGGGAGCGCGGGCGGTGTGCGCACGCACGCGGTGCGTGTGGGTAGCCGCACGCACGCAGCACGCTGGCAGGTGTCTCCGCGGATAACGCTGTTCCCACGCCTCCCTCCAGCAGAATTAAAGGTCCGAAAGCCTTTGGTGTTGCGCTGCCCTGCTGGGGACCTCGGAGCAGGACAGGGGCATTGGAGGCCAAATCCTGTTTGTGCAAAAATAAAAAGAGAAGTACTAATTGTGTATCTAAAACCCAACCTCTGCTTGATACAGGAGGACTTTAAGATGCAATTGAGTTAATTTGAAAGGCTGAGGATCAAGCCTTACAAGCACAGACTATGTGCCATAATTGCACAGAGCCTGATTGTTCTTACTAGCAGCTAAAAACCAGCTAGAAATCGAGAACAGCTTTTTAAAACAGCAATGAGTTGCAGTTGTTCGTCTGTATGTGCTTTTAGCTGCTTGCCGTGGCCTTTCTAAGATGCTGCTTCTAGGTTTCGGGAAATAAAGATCCTCACAATCACCATATGCTGTCACTTACACATCACTTAAGTCCAGTCATTTATAACAGATAGTAATGTGTAATTAATTAAACATCAAGGCCTGCCTGTCCATTTCTGCTTCATACCCAGTGATATTGATCTGCATGCTTCTGAGAGTGAGAGTTAAATAACTTTATTCCCCCACTGCTGGCTGATTGATAACATAAGGCTGCAGCTAGCCTTTTTTGTTTCCACAATACAGTATTGTTCAGGACATAACAATTTAGTGATACTGCGAGGTTAGAGTGCTTACAGCTTATTGTCTCATTGGCCAACTATCTCTAGTTTGGCTTGGAATATTTGTGGGCTTTTGTTTCTTTAATAAAGGCAGAAATTAATTTGAAGCCCAAATCTTTTCAGGGTATGGAGCAAAGCCTGCTCTTAGCTATGGGCAGGCAGGCCGGTGCCAGGCAGGCAAAGATGCTATTTCAGATTCATCCCAATACAAAGCAAAGCTTTGGCCTCGTTAAGAAGGCTTTTAAAATTACATATGTATTTTTTCTGTGTGTTGGGCGGCCGTCGCAGTCATTGCATCGGTAACACAACAGCTGAAGTAGCTGTATTCATGTTTTGGGGCTTGGCACTGTTGGCATATACTAAGGGAGCAACCCAGAAACTTAAAGCTCAGCCCAGGGCAGACAAATCACTTCTTGATTTATCTTTAATCTAAAAATAAAACATAAAAATTAAAAAAAAAAGAGAGAAGAAAAAATAATTACCATTTGATACAGAAAGAAACTGTTATCTGATGGCGTTAAATATGTTTTGAGGCTAGTGGGCCAAGGAATCAGCATCTAACCTGTGCAGGGCTTTCTCCAAGCCCTATGGGCACTGGGAATCCAGTGCCCTCCAGGTGTTTGTGTAGCTGCCTGCTCCGGCTGTTCTGTGCTGGAGAGGAAAAATGAGAGGTAGGAAGGAGAAAAGGCCAGTGGCACTGAATCTTTGACTGTGCCACAGAACTGGTGGAGCTGCGAAATCTGCCCAAGGACCCTGCAGAATGCAAAATAAACCGAAAATTTGACAATTATTTTCATATTGATAAATTCCTCAAGCAAAAGCTGGAAAGTTGCCAACTGCTGGATATGCTGCACATTGAGCCAAGCATTAACCCCATGTTCCTTGGTATGGGCTTACAGTGAGCACTTTGCTCCTTCTCAACACTGAAAATACTGAATGGCTGTCTGGAGGTGGCCATGACTGCAGCAGTGCTGCTGTCATACTTGCTGCATCACTTACAGCTCCCTGACCATCTGCTTGACAGCCCATCCAGAAATGTAAGAAATTTACCTTTGGAGTTCCCACCCCTCACTGCCTGCTAGCCTAGGGTTTGTCATGCTTCACACACAACACAGAGGGAGCATTTTTGTGTGGCTTCACCTTTGACTGTGCAGTCAAATGCTCCCTGCTCACATTTGTGAGCTCAGAGCCTCTCCCTCACCTCTGGAGTATCACGGCTGCTGTCAGGCCTCTGTCTCTGGGAAGGATCCCTGTAAACAACAGTCTACATATGGGAAAACATCATCAAGAGATGCATTCTTTCTTGCATTTTCTTTTCTAGAGGAGCTAAAGATGTGGTATGAGCAGATCAGAGAGGTTTTGTGCCCAGAGAGCGACATGGGTGTTATTTTTCGTCATTGTTTTGTCATGTGTGATTCAAAAAAGAAAGGATGGAGCCTAGAAGAATCTGAATGCACTTTGCTTGTGACAAAATATAACAAGGCGTCAGAGGGCTGGTACTCTTCCTTTCACTTGCAAAAGAAGTTGTGGAAATTCCTAGGAGTGTTCAAGTTGGACAGGTCTTTGGAAAGCCTGATCTCATCATAAGTGTCTTTGCCCACAGCGGGAGGGTTCGACTAGGTGATCTTTAAAGGTATCTTCTGATCCAAACCAATCCATGATTCTATGAAAAGCATTTTACATGGACCCACTGCATTTTTACTGTCTTAAGTTTCCCCAGTGCTTTTGCCTCTTGGAAGACCGCTCAAGATATTTTGTACAATAAGAAGGAGGACAGCACCCTAACAAATTATTCCCACTGCCACAGATGGAAAGGCTTCTCTGTCAGGGGCTGGAAGGTAACATTAAAGCTGATTTCCAAGATTTCTTACTGCTGTGAGAGCAGGTAATGAAAATCTGTTTGCAAAATTCACTGAATGTATTTTGGAGTCCTGACAGTACTGAGAATAATCAATGAAGTGAATCTGTTTCTGCACCCATTGTCATCCCTTTCCAGGTCTGATGGCACTACCCAGGTGCTCAGGTGTTTTTTTTTAAACTTTTTTGGTTTTTTTTTTTTAGTTTTTTTGTTTTGTTGTTTGTTTGTTTGTGAGGAGGCTGTTGGTCTATGAGCTATATCAAAACAAGTTCATTTCAGAGAGGTCTTTGAAGAATCTGGTGATCAAGCAGTGATCAGTCAAGTCCCACTGTGATGCTGTCTTCAACAATTTCCATTACTGTTTTCTGAAATGTACACCACAAGTGGTATCTTTTCTCTTTAAAAGTAACATTTTTGCTATAGGAAGAAGGCCCACAAGGTGGCTCAGGTGGAAAAGAAATGACGAGTTTTTGATCTCTGGTTAGCACACTTGGGACTGGGACAGGAAATCGCTGCTCTGGAACAGCTATTTTGAATCTGTCCCAAAAGATCTTTTGATTTGAATTCAGCTAATAATAAAGAGTTGCAGAACAGCAAATCAATGGCAATCATTTCTGAGGGTAACCCCATCTTATACTCACTCGAGAGACAAAGGGCTGAGACACAATAGCCTGGACGTGCAAAGAGAATTTTATCATTGTGATCCACATCTAAGATCTTTCTCACAGATATCGTCTAAAAATTAATTATACCCAAGTAAGTCTGAAAAGCAGGCATCTTCCAGCATTTATTTCTGAGTCAGTCAAGGAAATTTCTATTGAGCCAACAGTTGCCTCTTGTGTTTGGCAAATCGCTTCCAAATCTTGTGAAGCAATTTGTATTATTACAAGATATTTACAAGTGGAGAAGCACAGAATCTGTGTGGCTAACCAACTGCTCATGCTAATAATTCATTACCCTGCAGTTTATAATGTATCATTAGGCACAGGGTATTGTTTTTGCTGTCTGAGTGGATGATGTAACACTTAAGGGTTGAATGATGAGTGGAGAACAACATTTAAGCCTGCTGATATAAGTATTGGGTAATTCATGGCTTCTAGGCCTTCACTTATTTCTCCTTGAATCACCTGAATAGTCACACAAAACACAAGCAAAATAAACCTATCTGTAGCCTACAATTAAATACAAGTCAGTCCTAGCAGCTACATAGCATTTTTTTCCTCACTGCAATCTGAACTGTCATCTGAGCTAGTTTCTGTGCCGATGGTATTCTATTTTCAAATGCCAAATTCACAATGTGTCAGTGAAATCTGAAGAGAAGCAATTTCTACATCAACTCCATTGCAATTTTTGAGGAGTAATTAACAACCAAAACAGTGGTCGTGCTCCTGCCCTTGCTATTGTGAGTCTCTGTTGGTACTCCAGGACTGCCTCAGACTGTTGCACTCCATAAAGTTATCCTCCTCCTCAAATGAAAGGAAAACTATTCTGCTTCATGCTACCTCTCATTACCTTGCATTACTGTCATTTAACTCCAGCCAGCACCTGAGCACCACCCAGTCACTCCTTCACTCCTCTCCCCTCTCCCAGTGCTATGGGGAGGAGGATTAAAAACAAGTACAACTCGTGAGTTAAGAACAGTTTCAGAATTGAAAATAACAATTATAATAACAACAATATCAATATTAATAGTGATAAGGAAGATAACAAGAGAGTAAAATAAAACCCAAGACAGACAAGAAATGCACAATACAATTGCTCATCACCAGATGACTGCTGTCCAGACAGTCCCCGAGCAGCAATCTACCCTACCTGGCCAACCCTTCCCAGACTGTATAGTAGGCATGATGTTATTTGGTATGGAATATTGCTTTGGCCAATTTGAGTCAGCTATCCCAGCTGTGTCTACTCTTAGCTTCTTGTGCCCTTCTGGCCTTCTTCCTGGCAGGGCATGAGAAGCTAAAAACATCCTTGACTTACTATAACACTATAACACTACTTTCCCAGGGAAATGTATCCTGAGAGGGACACGCGTGGTGGTAACTCGATCACCAGATACTACATCACCAGCCTCTGGCGACCCATGGCCCAGACTGCCCATGATCCACAGCTTGTGGTCAAGCATCCAAACAGCAACTGGCTCACCAGCACTCAAAGGCCATGGGTCTCCGGGAAGGCTTTTAAACCAGTTAGTGTCTAAAACTACCCTATATTTGATATAAGGTGCTTGAATACATACATTCATCAGTTAAAAATCTTGTGGCAGCTGAACATAGAATCATAGAATCATTACTGTTGGAAAAGACCTTCGGGATCACCAAGTCCAACGACTCACCTCACACTGCCAAGCCCATCACTAAATTAAACTACGTCCCTCAGTACCTTATGTACGGGGGCTTTGAATATCTCTAGGGATTATGACTCCAACACTTCCCTGGGCAGCCCATTCCAATGCTTCATAATCCTTTCAGTGAAAACGTTCTACCTAATGTCCAATCTAAACCTCCTGTTGGCACAACTTTGAGTCCATTTCTTCATGTTCTGTCATTCGTTACTGGAGAGAAGAGGTCAACCCTCACCTCACTATAACTCCACTTCAGGTTAGCTGTAGAGAGTGATCATATCTCCTTTCAGTCTCCTCTTCTCCAGGCTAAACACCTCCAGCTCCCTCAGCAATTCCTCATAAGACTTGTTCTCTAGACCCTTCACCAGCTTTGTTGCCCGTCTGTGGACACACTCCAGCACCTACACTTCTTGTAGGGAGGGGCCCAGAACTGGTGTGGCCTCACCAGCACTGAGTACAAGGGGATAATCACTTCCTTGGTCCTGCTAGTCACATTATTTCTGATACAAGCCAGGATTGGCCTTCTTGGCCACCTGGGCACATTGCTGGCTCATGGTCAGCTGGCTGTCAATTAACCACTCCTGCAAGACAGCTCTCAAGCCACTCTGTCCCAAGCCTGTATTGTAGCATGGAGTTGTAGTGACTCAAGTGCAGCACTCAGCACTTGGCCTTGTTGAACCTCACACAATTTGCCTTGACGCATCTGTCCAGCCTGCCCAGGTCCCTCTGAAGAGCCTTCTTGCCCTCAAAAAGGTCTACACACCTGCCCAGCTTGGTGTCATCTGCAAATTTACTTAGGATGTGCTCAATCCCCTCATCCAGATCATTGATAAAGATGTTAAGACAGGCCCCAGAACCAAGCCCTGGGGAACACCACTGGTGACCAGTCATCAACTGGATTTAACTCCATTTACTATGACTCTCTGGGCCAGCCAGATTTTCACCCATTGCAGAGTAGGTCCATCCAAACCATGAACAGCGAGTTTCTCCTAGAAGATGCCAAGGCAGACTGTGTGGAAGGCCATACTGAAGTCCAGGAAGATCACATCCACAGTCTTTTCCTCAACCACTAAGTGGATCATCCTGTCATAGAAGATCATATTGCTCAAACAGGACCTGCCCTTTATAAAACCATGTTGGCTGGGCCTGAACCCTTGGTTATCCTGTATATGCCTCAGGATGGCAGTCAGGATAATCTGTTCCATAACCCTTCCCAGCACCAAGGTCAGGCTGACAGGCCTGTAGTTCTCAGCATCCTCCTTTCAACTCTTCTTCTAGATGAGTGTCACATTTGCCATCCTTCAGTCCTCTGGGACCTCTCCGGTGTGCCAGGACTGATGGTAGATGATGAAGAGTGACTTGGCGGTCACTTGTGACAGCTCCCTCTCCACCCTTGGTTGGATTCCTTCTAGCCCAATTAACTTGTGCGTGTTGAGGTGGAGCAACAGGTCACACACCATTTCCCCTTGCACTAAGGTGGCTTTAGTCTGTCCCCCGTCCCTGTCTTCCTGCTCTGGTGGATAAGTGTCCAGAGAAGAGCTGGTTTTAGTACTGATGACTGTGGCAAAGAGGGTATTAAGTACATCAGACCTTTCCCCATCCTTGCTCACAAGGTTTCCCCCTTCATCCATTAAAGCGGGAAGATTCCCCTTAGGCCTCCTTTTGATACTAATATATTTATAGAATTTTTTCTCACTGTCTTTTACATTACTGGCCAGCTTAACTTCTAGTTGAGCCTTGGCCCTTCTAATTTTCTCCCTACAGGACCTCACCACAGCCTCTCCTGGTCTGCCTGTCTTTTCTTCCAGAAATCATAGATTCTCTTTTTCCTCCTGAGCTCCAGCAGAGGGTATCTAACCCTCTGTATGCAGAAGGAGCCAGTTCACTCTTAATTTTATCAACAAAGTTTCCAAGTCATGATTAAAAGTTGGATGTGCCACAGCTGAGGCATAAACAAATTGAATCATATGTCATATCTCCTGAAATTCAACCATAATTTCCAGTTAACTGATCACTGAAGACTCAGGATATCCTAGGCATATTTCCTCCACACTTTATAGAATTCAGCCTTTTTTACTTTTTTTACATAGTTGAATATAGAGTTGCTTTCATGTTTCCATGTAAACTTTGTTCACATGTACGCCTGTAGATTTAAGACATGTTTTTTTGCTCAGAAAGATGTGTGCTGAGCTCTTCATGAGTGCCATCAAATTTGGCCAGGTGTGTGTGTTACCAGAACACAGGAGGAAAGAGTTAACACAGAGCCACTTGCCAACCTGGAATATAGGAAATGATGGATCAGT
The DNA here is from genome assembly GCA_013401255.1 of Urocolius indicus. Taxonomy (NCBI): domain Eukaryota; kingdom Metazoa; phylum Chordata; class Aves; order Coliiformes; family Coliidae; genus Urocolius; species Urocolius indicus. Next base: position 143,952 of record WBNH01010554.1, on the reverse strand, counting down.
GTCCTAAATCAGCATGCACAATAGCAATCACATAAACAATGTATGAGTGCAATGATGGATTGTACCATTTATAGTATGTGAAAGGTTGCTTAATTGTTCTTCCCCAAAACTGAGGGCTAGCAGTAAAACAGTCATAAGTTAAAGCATTGCATTAGCTCTTCTTAAGGAGAATATTAAAATCTTAAATACAAAGTATCATAGGTAGTAACAGACATCAGCAAGCGTTTTGAGATAAGAAATTTCCTTACAATTGTAAGGAAAAGAAATGAATATGGTTAGTTAATGTTTCTTTTGGGAAATTCTTTTTGTTTGGTTTTTTTTTTTGTTTGTTTGTTAAATAGCACCACTTATTAATCACATCTAGGCAATTCCTGACTTAATGGTACATTCAAAGTAGATTATTTGAAATTTAATTTGGAATTCACTCAAACTTGGTTCTCTTACACCATAGAAAAGTCTTCAGTCTTTGAAAGGCTGATCTTTAGATGAAATGCTTTCCTCTCTGGAGGAAAACCAATAGTCTGCATCTGCAGGAATGCAGTTAAAGTACTGGCACTGCAAAAGGATTTATCAGATTTGGTTTTTTTTTTCCCCCAGATTTCTAGTTTCCTTGGAAAATATGCTGTCTGACCTCCTGAGGGAGCAAAGCATCTTCTCCACAAATTAGGTTGGAGAACTTGGAAGGAAAGCAGCCATTTGCTTCAGTGTTGTGTTCTGTGGGTTGCTAATTTGAGTTCCTGTAAAATGGAACCAGCCTCAAGTGCCTCAAATGATTCCTATCAAGTACTGACATTTCCAGATAAGGAGAACATTAGCTTCTACGTTGTCTTTCACTGCAGCTGCAGCAGGCTGGTTCTTAGCTGTTTTACAGTATTACTGTATATTTACCCTAGCTTTTGTTTTTAATGCCAAGTGGCTGGAATTACTGGGAGGATTTCTACACTGTGGAGAAGAACGTGGTTCATTATGAGACAGAAGCAGCCCAGTAGTAGAAATTAAAATGTGTAACTTTTATAGGTCTCAAGGTGAGGAGTAGTGAGTGAGTGTTATGAAGATAATTTAATGGTGTACAGTCCCCTCAGGTATTTGAAAGCCTCAAGAGGCCATTGAAAGAAGGAAATTAATTCAAGAATGTCTTGCCAGTCAGGTTATTGATACCAGGAGTGGGTTTTGCCTAGGGCTGTGTGAGAGGGAGAAGTCTGGTGGTGTTTGCAGCTATGTGAAGTGTCTGAGGGCATGTCTGAGTGGTTGGCATCCAGTAAACTTGTTTGCTACTGGATTTTGATTAACATCATGGCCTTCAGAGCTACTTCTGTCTTGCAAATCATGTCTGGTCCTTGTCCCACTGATGCTTCTCCCCAGCTGGATCAGGGCACTGTTCCTGCCTAGTCCATACGCCCCAGCTCCTTGGCCTGTGGGACAAGTAGGGATGCACAGAAATAATGCCAAACCCATAAGTTTTGAATTTTTCATTGTGGCTTGCTGCAGGACTGCAATCAGCTCATGCAAGCACTAGTGGAGGGAGACAGTGTAAGGGCTGATAATGACCAGTCCAGCCTCACATCATTCTTTCCTGAGAGGCTCTGCTGGGGCCATTTAGAGAGTGAAATGCACCCAGAGTCCTACAGCACTTCGCCCTTCCTGCTAAAGTCATACCTGCAATTAATTCCCTCACTATGACAAAAAAAACACCAGTCCCAAAACATCCTATCAAGTGCCTTCTCTCAATTAACATGAAGAAAAGTGACATTTCATCACTTGTGTAATGAGATTAACAACATCTGATGTTCACTTAATACTATTAGTGATGGCTGACCACAAAATAAAGTCAGGTTGATGTGGATTAGTGGTGTTAATGGCCAGGATAACCAGGTTGGAAAATAGTCACTTAATTTTTCACTGAGGAGTTAATTATTATTATTGCGATCATCTGTAGTGCTGCTATTTCTATAGCAGCATTAGGAAGCTTTATAAGTACATGGCAAAAAAGTGATCATTGCCATGAGCAATTTGTGTCCTGCAGGGAAACATGCAGTATTGGCCTGCTGGTAATGCTGCTGCAGGGCTACCATACTGCTTATTGAGTCTTCTAGATATTTTTCTAAACAGGATGATGATAATGATTACAACTACTTGCCATCAGGGACTGGATTTTATTCTGTTCAACAGATATCCAACAAGGAAAGAACTTGAAAATGGATGACACAAGAAGTTACAGAGTAGATTACCAGAATAAACAGTAAGGACCATTGAGTCCTGGGAATTATCTTCTGAGCTTTGAGCTTCAGCTGATCTCCATTTTTCAAACAGTTTGTTCTGTTCATCAGTCTTTGTTATATTTTTAAGATGAAAAAAATAAACAGATCCTCCCTGAAGCAGGATTATGTTATTACATATATATGGAGCTCTTGAGGACGAGTACATTTATCTTATTTTCTGATTCATTTTTGAAAATACATTGTTCACCATCTGCTGTTGCTCCTCCCCTGCTCCCATTAAGATGACCATCAGCTCTGAATGGGTTGATGCACATTGGCAGCAGTGGGGCAGAATTAATTTCTGAAGGTGCTCAGTGTTTGGACATGTGAGCAAGGGCCTTGACAAGGTAACAACATTCGGTCACAGTGTGTTCTTTTTTCTGCTTTGAGATGCCTTGGAAACAAAACTGTCTGGAAAAGCAGTTTGTTTCTGCTCTGGGATCAGTTTTGTCAACTGTTTGATTGTCATTGCCCATGAACACTGGTTTTCCAGGGTTGGCCTTGATACTTCACACAAAACCAACCATTCAGCTACTGTGGCATCATGTATTGCAGAGTATCGCTGCACAGCCTTTGTTAATGGACAGAAGCAGCTGGATTCCTCATGGCACCAAGGAAGGAAGATTTTTCTCTACGTCTGATGTCTTTCACTTCTCCTGGTCTTAGTTATTAATATTCTAGTGCATGAGATCAGATGAATAATGTCTATACTGCAAATAACTAAAGTTGAGTATCCTGTATGTAAAGGTGAAGAATCATTTATTTTGGAAAAGAAAGCGTGTTTTTCTTTTATTTTTGTTTAGTGGCTTTCAAATGTGAGTGAAGCCTTCTATGAAAGAATTGAAATGCTGGGAACATGGTTTTCTTTTTAAATCTAGAAACTCAGGTATAGATTTCTATCCAGATTAGGTTTTAAGACGTAAGTAAATGACAAAAAGAAGGGAGCAAGAAGCTCTGTAACTACAAACATTAATATATATCATGTCAGCAAAACCTTTTTAATCGATCATTCTGTTCTCAAGCAACCTCATCTATGCTGGGTTGGGGTTGTTTTTTTTTTTTTTTGTCTTCTCTGCAACTTCATTAAGAAACTTCAGTGATTGTACAGTTCAAATCTACACAAGGAATCTGAGATTTTATTGTTCCCCTTTTGTGAGGTTGCGGTTAGTAATTACTCCAGCAATGCTTCATAAGCCATTTGTAGTTTAGTATCTCCTTGAAGAAGACAGACAAGTTTGAGTCTTCTCTTTACAAAATAACTCATCAATACATCTCTTCTTGTCAGAGCTGTACTGATTTAAACCCAAGAATAAAGGATTAAATAAACATAAGGAGGATACATAAGGTCTTGAGTAACTGACAACTTGCAATACACTGCAGATGCCTTTTGTTCTGAAAGTGCTGAAATGAAAAGAAAAGCTAGATTTTGGTTTTGTTCTCCCATAAACAGTTTTGAGAAGCAATGCTAGGAACATTGAGACATACCAGTGATAAACATCTCTGGCATATCAAGGGATTTATTCATCAGGGACAGTATGACATAAAAAAGCATAAACTGATAGAATTATCAGTGCAGATCTTGCCCGTGGCCATGCTCGGGATTGTCTTGTTACTGTAACTATTTAGCAGGAAGCCTTTCCCACCTGCCTTTTAAATTTACCCCTGCCAAAACGCTGCAGGCCAAAACCAGTCATTTTGCATTTGGCTGTTACCTGTTACCATTCCTTTCTTTTCCAACTAGTAAGTGCCTTAACCCTGTGGTGCCTGCTCTATTTTTTCCTTTGGTGTTCACATTAAAATGGACCACTTTTAAAACTTCTGCATTGTTGAATGAGGACCATGGCTGTCGAGAAGCAAAAATTTTAACAATTTTAAATAGGCTAAGACGTAACAGTCTCATGTTTGTTTGCAACGTTTAACAAGATACTCATGCAAATTCAAATGCCTTCAAAAGTGCCTTCTGCCTAGGCATAGACATTGCCTGGTCAGCAGCTCCAAAAATTGATGGCTAGCTCCTGTAGGTGTGTTGCACATCGGTGCTTCAGCAGAGCAAGAGGAGCAGTACCTTCAAAAGGGAAGCTCACTGCAGGAATAGGTCTGGCACTCCAGTACACAGCAGGAGTAAAAACATAAAACAAGTTCTATCAGGGGAAGGCTGGATCATGTAAATTATGAGTCTACGTAAACATTTAAGATTATGCATGACTGTCAATACACAATGGATTGTCCATGCCATCAGCAGAAGGCTTGGACACAGATCTAGCACAGAAACTCGTTTGTGTTTTTAGCTTGTGCAATAAGTTATTTGCTCATTTTGAGTCAATATAAACTGTCTCCAGCCCTCCGTAGGTTGGTCAGTCCCTAAATGACTTTTCTCACTCCTCTATGGGGATTGTCATTGTAATGGCTTTGAAAGAAATCCCAACATGTTTGAAGACTCTCCCATTCAAACTGCTATGAGCAAGCAACATGCTACTGATGCTTCCTACTACTGATAGCCTTGTCTCCTGTAAGATCCATTCCAGAGCTGCTGCCCAGTTCCCTCTCTACACTGTGTTGCCCTGCCAAAAAAAGGTAAGTTTCATTGTCTAAAAGTGAACAGGCAGACATGTAATTTATGTGCAGATTTTGCTCTCCACAGCCCTCATGTTAAATGCTCAAAATATATTTGCAGCACTAAACCTTTCTGTTTATATTCAACCTGCGTATCCTGTATTTGTCAATTTAAGACGTAGTATTTTCCAGCTCATTTGGGCAAGCACGAAGAATTAGTTACACTGAGATTCAGATAATGTTGGCTCATGAACAGGCATGAAAATTTTCACACCTATGGATTAAAGCCAAAGCTGCTTTTCTGTTTGAATACATCAGCAATTTGTTCCTGTTACCACTTAAACCACTGCCATCCAGTTTTGACAGTTTTGTCATGAAGAACTGCCCACACCTCAGGCTGAGATGCATTTTGTGCTTTCCGTCATCACACGCTACAGCCGTGTCTTTGTTAACAAATGCCTTCGGCAGTTCGTGCTCTCTATTAAGATTTGGAGCTGACGAATTCTTGGCGCCTTCACAATCTTGCTTGGCAATTGATGATTCAAAGAGCCACATCAGACACGAACTTCCTCACATACTCCTCTGTTCTCAGAGTTTTTGCACCATCTCCCTGTGTGCCAGATCTCTGACCATGACACCTCCTCACTTCCTCCATGCCAACCTGGCTTCTCATGCACTTGTTTTGGCTGAACAAAACCCTGACACGCTTTACTTTATATCTAGTGCTTATTTCCAAAACTGCTCAGAGTCTCCAGTCTCATGTTGTCTCCTAATTTTGTCATTTAGGATATTCATGCAGCAGTGGTATAGTCCTTTCCCTGAGAAAAGCTACTAGATTGGGCCAAACGGACATACAAATATTCTCTCCAAAACCAGGTATATTGGATTCATCATAAATGAACTGCATCTCCCAAACTCTGGTACTCCAAGCACTGGAAAATATTTAGCTGCAAGCCTTGCTCCACAAGCATGTCCTTTAGCTGTTTGTTCTTAAATATTTAACTTTTATTTCCTATTTCATGAAAAGGTTTGCATGATTTAAAGAAAAATAAAAGAACATTGATAAGAGGGCAAATCCACTCTTTAGGTTTCCCCACTTCTGTGGTTGTTCACAGTGATAAACTTACTTACCTATGCTTGTGAAAAAAAATCCTTAATTCTTCCTCAGGTTTTTTCTGTCTCTTTTCCTCAAGGCAAGACACTGCCCTGGACTCGATAGAACTTTTGCTGAAAGGGCTCATTGCTCACAAGGAATTCCCCAAGCTGGCAGCACTGCTATCTCCTGCTCAGTGTTAACGCACAGGTATCCCTCTTGCTCTGCATGCAAGCACTCTGTTGTGACACGCAGTGTAATCAAATCTTACTTTAAAAAGCACATAAATTAGTATCTGCAGTGGTTTCGTTTTTGACTATGTGAAATCTATGTTCAACAAATCCCTTCTGTATACCATGCACTTAAAGCTTCATGAACATCAAAATCTAAACCCATACTTTTAACATACATATATAAATGTGTGTTTATGTGCATATATTTAGATCACCGTATATAATTTAACTTTTTTCTCCCTAAAAACCACTTTTCGAAGCAGAATAAATAGCATCAATTTACCAAAGTGCGATACAACAGCAGCTCCTTTCACAAATGTTTTTTTTATTCTTAGTGCAGGGAAATAATTTCAGTCGGAGACTGTAAGTCCGTTTGCAGTCCAAAATATTTGACCAAGTTTCTTTTCACATTCGTACTCTTGAATGTGACTAAGTGACAACATTTTGTTGAAAGCTTTACATAGCCAGCAATATCTCTGCTGCTTATTGTCCTATATGCTGAACCCGTGACTGTCACCAGCACATTTGCCTTCATACATCAAAACTGAGCTTAATCAGGTTATACAAAATATAGCATCTTATGACACTAAAAATAAGGTGCTGATTTAACAGAATTGAAGGGAAAAAAAATCAAAGCATTGAGACCAAGGTCAATGTGGACTTGCAATACAAGTGTTTCATGCCTTCATTAGATTTCATGCTGTTGACTCTACATGGCAAGTGGTCCAGGTAATGCTAAAGGATCTCAGTGATACCTACTCTGAGTCTGGGCTCTGGGCTACACTGCTCATGCCTTTGTTTCATTAACATGTAAGATTTGCCTTTACCCCTTCCAATTTGTTTGCTCAATCACAATTATAACTAAATTTAACACCAAAATTCAAACAATATGGTTCAGACAACTGAACCACATTGAACAACAATGTAATCCAGAACTGGATGCTTAACATTAAACCAAGAACACCCAGTTTGAATAATGAAAACTTTTAAAGACAGGATTCAATTTTAATTGCATTTTTATTCTTGCTGCTTAACCAAAGCCACATGGAAAGCATTGTTCTTAATAAAACTACAAAACTAATATTTCAACAGACTAGCCTATACATAAACCCAGAACTGAGCATAACTTGAACAGGTTATTTTAAAATCTTTTTTGGAAAAGCTTTTTTTAATAAGTAGCCTCCTACAGGCTTGAGCCTGCTTTCTCTTCCCTTTCAGCAGTGGTCCAGAGTAAGGGCAGCTCTCCTTGCCCACCGAGCTTGATCTCCCTGCACTATTCGCTGCATTTGCAGGGCTGTCTTGGATTTGGCTGGCTGCGAATACATCAGGTTGGAAACCAAAGTTGTCATCATTTGCTTCCTCAGTCACTTACATGCTCTTCTGAAACTTTTACCTTGGAGGACTTGATTCTTCTCTCCTTAAGACATTATTGGTATTGATTGATTAGCATGTAAGGGTTAAGCACAGCTCCATTTCCTTAGCAGTACTCTGCGGCTTCTCCTCTCCCTCTCTAAGGAGGGGAAATTATAGTTTGTTTGCCAAAAACTGAGAACTGTGAGTTGGTTTAGCTTAGTTAACCATTTTTTAAATAATGGATTTATATTGTATTACAAAAACCATAAGAATCCAGAATTCGAAGCTCATTTTTAATTAATGCACAGCATAAATTAAAGGCCATGTTATGTAACTATAGTATTTTGTGAACATTATGTTTCAGATACTTACTGATGTGTCTCAAGAGGCATAGGCTCCTTTCAGACAGTGTAATTATACATAAGGTTCTTGAATTAGTTTGGTCAATGTACAGTCTGGCAGTTTAACTGAGATGTTACTGTTGTGATTACCAAATCACAGTCACACGTACCTCAAAGTTCACAGCAGAACCTAAATCTCGCTCCTCTGGCAACCTGCATCGCCTCTTCCACATGCCACCCTCAGCCTTTTCCTCTCCCTGTTTCTGCTTCTCTCTCCAGCTGTATGCACACATCCTCCTTCCTCCTAGCCCCTCAAGCTCTATCTGTGAGAGAGCACAGTACCTGCAGGAGTTACGCAGCAGCAGCACCAAAGCAAATATTCTCCAGCACGTTTGCTCTTCAGTGCAAGGACTACAAGGATTTACCTTTAACAACTAGCATGAAACGCAGCTTTTGTCCAAGGCCAGCTCTATACTATCAGCTTCTTGCCTTAATGGCTAGGTGGTGAGTCTAGCAATGAGACTCTCTGAAGACTAAACATGAGCGACCTTTAAAAGGAGCCAGCGCGGCCAAGCAGATATTCCTTATCATTATTTGAAACCTTCATACCTACCTGATGCTACTTGGCAAGGGAGAAAACATCAACAGCAGCTCGGCTGCAGTGAATCCTCACCACATCACTACTTCTGCCCAGGCAAAAATCTTTTCCTCCTATAGGGAAGTGTGCTTTGCCATGCCCTACCATGACTTTCCCTGCCTTGGCACAGCTCATTTCCCTGGTGAAGAGGCAAGAGAGCAAGAAGAAACTCCCACAGGCACTGGTACCATTTAAAAGCTTCAATCACAGTAGGAATATTTTGTCAGTCTATTAACATCACTGCACTGGAAAAGCCTTGTGCAAAAGAAGTCTCTGTGCTTCAGTTACTTCCTCTCTTCAGCCTCAGAATGTAGTGGTTTTGTGTGGCCAGGTTTTAGTATCAGGGAGGCTACAGGAGTGGCTTCTTTAAACAAAGAGCTGCCAGAAGCTTCTCTTGTATCTGATAGGTCCAGTGCCAGTCTGCTCAGAGATGGACACACCACTGACCAAGGCCAAGCCTCTGTGATTACACGTTTGAGAAGGGGAAGAAGTTACTGCACAGTTGCTGAACTGCAGCAGCTGAAGGGAGTGAGACTGTGAGAAGAACATCTCTGCAGACACCAAGGTCAGTGGAGAAGGAGGTACCCATGAGCTGGAAGAGAGATTCTCCTATGACCTATAAAGACCATGGTGAGGCAGGCCCTGCTGCCCATGGCAGAGCACAGATCCACTCACAGCCCAGGGAGGACACCACACCAGAGTGGGTGGATGCCTGAGGGAGGCTGTGACTCCATGGGAAGCCCACATTGTAGCAAGTTCCTGGCAGGGCATGGGAACCTGTGGAGAGGAGCACATGCCAGACCAGGTTTGCTGTGGCCTCAGAGGGGAGTCATGCTGGAGCAATCTGTTCCTGAAGATGAAACCCACATTGGGGCAGTGTATGAAGAACTGCACCCCCTGGAAGAATACACGCTGGATCAGTTTGTGAAGAACTGCAGCCCATAGGAAGGACCTACATTAGAAGAGTTCATAGATGACTATCTCCCATGGGAGGGACCCCACAACTGTAAGAAGACCTCCCTCCAAGAAGCAGCAGCAGCCAAGTCCATCCATGATGAACTGACTTTAACCTCCATCCCCTGCACCACTGGGGGAAAAGGAGGTAGAAACTTGGGAAGGTAAGGGGAGGTGTTTTAAGATACAGGGAGTTTTTTTATTTCTCATTTTCCCACTGTTTTGATTGTTTATTAGTAAATCAAACCATTTCTCCCCATGTTGAGTCTGTTTCACCCATGACACCAATTACTGAGTGATCTCCTTGTCTTAACTTGCAAGCCATGTTATATTTCTCTCTCCCCTGTCCACTTTAGGAGTAGGAGGGGTAGAACAACTTGGTGGACACCTGGCACCTTGCCAGGGTTAAACTACCACACTGAAGAATAAATCCCACTATTTACAAGAGATTACCAGTTATCCAGGAAAGTGAAAATTCCTCCATGTTAAACACACATTTAATCCTGCACTTTACTACTTACAACTGTTAAAGCAAGAACATACCTCTTCTGAGGTATTTAACATGTTTTATACACTCAAGCCTCAGCTCAAGCTAATTAACATACTTGAGTCAAAGCTGATCACTATATGCTTCCCATTATATTTATCTAGAGTAATATTGATCTTCTGTAATCCTTCTCCCTTTCTGCTTTTAAATGAAAGGACTATTTGTACAACAAGCAGCAATGGAAGAAACTCTGGGCTGAGGAGATGACAGCAGGAAAGGTGAAGTTGTTTTCTGGGTATAAAATTAGGGAAATAATCACACAGAACTGGTAAGACTGGGAAGGATCTCCAGAGGTCATCCGGTCCTACAGCCCTGCTCAAGAAGGGTCATCTAGAGCCAGCTGTCCATCCAGATGTTTGTTTAATATCTCCAAGGATGAAGACTGCATTACCTCCCTGAGCAACCCGAGCCATTGCTCACTCTCAGAGAGTGTCACACGTTCCAGTTCATGAACTAAGAAACTAAAGGATGAGAGCTGATTGCTCTAGCAATGTACGTTTCCCCAAGCTAAGACTATCCTTTCTCTGCCTCTCCCAAGGAAGCAGCACCTGAAGGAACTGTATTTATAGTCAGTCACAATTTTGGGACATGCTAATGGAAGCCAGCAGTCAGGTTGGCAAAAATGATAGCACTACGACTAAGCTTATTGCCTATATATGAACTGAGACACCTTCAAAGTCACCCAGTTGCCAAAAAGTATTAAGCTTTAGCTTGCCTAAATAGGACTACTCACACAACTTAAATACACTGTTTCTCATTATTTTGAGTCTCTTGTACCGTTAATGGTGTTCCCACAACTAGTGCTCAAGCAAGGTACTACAAAACACAGTAAGGATCTTACTGCACAACCGGATTCAGTATTCATAGAATCATAGAATGGTAGGGTTGGAAGGGACCTTTAGAGATCATCTAGTTCAACTCCCTCTGCAGAAGCAGGTTCACCTAGATCAGGTTGCATAGGAACATTCAGACTTATTTTTGTTAAAAGTAGCAATGCATCATTTCACTACAGCTGAAGAACGTTCACAGGAGCCCTGCAAGAGACTAAGTGTGGTTTCCAAAATTCAAGATGGTTGAACCATCAGACAGGGTAAAAATCCTATTACACAAATGGGCAGTACTGCCTCACATCCCAACCAAACAAGAACAAAGTGGCCATCATTCATCCACAGTCTAATGCTGTTTTGTTTTTTTTTTTTTCCCCCTCACAGAGATCAGACTCCATACAAAAGTTTATATATAATTCAGGAAGTAATTACTTTTGTGTTGGCTACATGAAGCTAAATTTCAGCTCCCTTCTCCTGCAGCTAATTAAGGTCAGGTTCCAGTACAACACCTTCAAGATCTTAAATACAGGTTCAACGGCACTGAGCTGTTTTCAATAGCATTAGCACCATTATTCAAAAAAACCAAACCTGGTCACAGCAGAGATTACAGTATGGTACACACAACTGACATGTGGTTGAGTCTCTAGCCTGTTACACAAAGCAAGAAAACAAGTCTCATTTCAATGGCATTTGCCAAGCTTCTGTAACTTCTACTACCCTTCCAGAATAAAATAGAAAACTAAGCAATCTGAAGTTTGCTTAGCAGTTCCAGTTTTCACTCACTCTTACATCAATGCCTTGTTTTTACCAGCAGCAGGTTCGCCTCTTGCAGCAAATCCTTCACTGCATGGTGCCACTGACCTACCTCAACTGCTACAAATCTGCTTTCCACTCTGCAGCTAACTGGCACGGACATACTTGTGTTGGTAACTTAGGTATCCTGCAAAGTATTTCTACCCTGCTGTATTGAGATTTAGAGCACAGACCATTGCTACCACCAAAAACCCAAGAGATAAGACTCCAGAAACTGGTACTCCAGATAGGCTTCCAGGGCACTTTAGTCTACATGGACCCTGAGAAGTTTCCTCAACATAGCTGCCCAGGAAGCAGAAAAGTATAAACATCTCAGTGTTTTTTAGAGTTAGCTCATGACTTCCAATACTTTATTTGTATTTCATTGGACTCTATAGTCTATTTATAAATTGTTTATCATACAGTTGCTAGAAGTCAGCAAGTCTACTTGCTATTTCTAGTAAAACAGTAAAGGTTAGTTCCATGAAAACAGACATGAATAACCTCACCCTTTTCATCTTTTGACAACATTAAGTCACACGAGTTAGATTTTTTTTACTTATAACTTCACTAGCTCAAAATCTCTGGAAGCTAAATTAAGCATGTTCCTCAACTCTATCAGGTCCAGTGGCATCCTGAGACTAACCAGCTATGAGCTGCACAGCTTGTCTTAATATTCCCTGTGCTCTCAGTTACTGCCGCACCACAAAGCAAACTAAAGTGGCCATCATTTAACACACACACACACACTGCCTCGTCACTCTCAGCAGTGCAAGACGTAACTAAATCTTTGGATTGTAAGGAGATTCTGACCCAGAAAAGACAAATAGCAGGAGATAACAGCTTTTGTGTTTTAAAATATCTCTTTATAAATTCTGAATTCAAATTTCAGCACCTATGTACAGAGTTCAAGCACGTACATACAGCTGGATCAACACCTGCAGGGAGTCTTTGCCACGCTCAAATTCGTTCAGTCTCAACCTTTAGGGTACTTGACAGCAAACTCCTTTCCTGTTCTCCAGCTTGCAGAACAATAAATAGGTGGGCATCATTTCCTTTGCCTCTGTCTTTTCAAATAGAAGACCTGTACTATTTTGGAAGCTCATATAATTAACTCAGCATGCTCATTTGCCGCTTTTCCCAATGAGAAAATGACCGTAATTAGAACAGACACTCTACAGTGTTAAAAAGCACAAAAAATTACAAAGCAGCACTCAAAAGTATGCCTCCAGTAAAGTCCTGCCTCACAGAGAAGCAGAGGACACCAAGAAGTCATTGGAAAGTTGTACCAATGCAGCTACACGGTTTGGCACTCAGACTTTGTTTTAAATAGCATCACTAGTTTCTTTTTCTGTTTCCAATTCCTGCATTATCTTGATCAAACACTACTCTTAATAGGAAAGTCAAAACTCTTCATCTCTCTTTCAAGGCCCCAAGCACCAGTACATGCCTCAAGATTTCTTTCAAAAGTCTTACGCTGCAATGAAGTGAGAAAGCTCAAACGCCAGGGGACAAGCGGATGACATACATTTCAGTGTAAGAATAAAGCACACAAGCTGAAGTGTTGAGCTCTTTTCTAGTCGCACCTGAGGGCCACATGATTTCCTGTATCAAAGCAGAAGTGTCACCAAAAGGTCACTATTCAAGTAGTACTTGTAGGACAGGAGGTACAACACACTGCAGACATGTGGCAAGGACAAGTGAGGGCTACCAGGAGGCCAAGCATTACCTTGCGTTCACAGCTGATCAGCTTGACCACCCAGGAACTACAGCAGGCACAAAATTGGCTCCAGCTGAAATGTGTTGAGACAAAGCAGACTACATTTTCATTCCAATACAGTTGGACTCAGGTTTGCTATCTGCCATCACAGCCAATCCAGTGCAATGGACCTTACAATCACAACCCCCTAATTCTGGGCTGAATTTATACTGAAATAAGTCAAGATCCAAACATGTTATGCTTACCGTGAAACACTGAGTGTATGCTCCAGTCTGTGGGGTTCCAGAACTGCAATACTTTATTTACATGGAGTTTTAACCACCAAATCTAAGTATCTAAGAAGCTTTTATAAGATCTACTGCCCACCTCCCCACAGGCTATTTAGTACAAAAAATGGAAACTGCAATTTGCATTACATATCCTGCTGGGCAGGAACCACCCCTAAACTAAATACAGTGGGACTTTAGCCCTGACAGTAGAAGGTGTTTCCCTATAACTGCACTGATTAAACAGTTGCAGACACCAGATTTCCAAGTCCTTTTCAGCCAACGTCACACTGCACAACATAAAGCAGCAGGCAATTGGCCAAAAATGGTTAGCAAAAAGGATTCCTTAAACCTCCAGTATCCAAATATAGCCCTAGCTGGTCACGTGGGCTGCCATACAGTAAGTGCTCCTCACTTTACCTACCCTTTGATTAAACAGTTTGAGCTAAAAAGCGCGTACTTAGAACAGCATTTCAGTTTCCAGCCCAATTCCATGAACTATATAATCTTGCTGTACCTTCCGCATTCAGATTGGCAGAAAGGAAAAGCTGATTCAGGTTTCTAGTGAGCCCACTGAGGATCATTAGCTATACAAAGCTAACAGTACACGAGCCTTCCAACAAACATATACGAATGTAAAACCTGCATATTTACCATTCATTGGCTACTGTGAAAGACTTGCTAAAAAAGCCTCTACACAACATACTGGTTTTTAACTAAATCATCATACCTTAGCGCACCTGACTTTTAGGAACTCCTGTTTTTCTTATTGCTCTCATCATAATGAAAGCTGCTCAGCTGATCAGGTCCACCTCACAAGAATTCCACAGCTTAGTTTACACATCAAGAAACAGTGCAAGAGTTCTGACCAGAGCAGGGCTCGTTATTTGTACTGTTGCCAGATTCCACCTTCTACCGGAAGAAAAAAAAAAAAATGAGTTTGCCCCTTCCTTTCTCAGCACTTAAAGCCACTGTCCATGTTGACTATGGTGCAGGTGCCAAATAAGATTATATTATAAAACCTTACCACTGCACTAATAAATACAGGTGTGCCTTATCCTTCCAAAGCCTCCCCCTAGCATCAGTGAGGATGAAGCCTTGCAGTGCTCACAACACACTTTGTGGTTTCTGAGGACACAGAGTTTGTATTTAAGTCATAGATATCACTCCACAGAAGTTAGGGGTTTAGGGTTCCTGAGAACAGCTCGGTGCCACAAGGCAGGGCCTAAGCATTGAATTAGGATACTTACTGCGCTGTGTTACAATAGGGTTTCTATAGCATAGGTTTTTGCTATGAGCATGAAGTATTTCACCCCACTCCAGTCCCTAGTTGAGCTACTACTCTGTTGCACGGTTAAAACAAAGCACAATTAGCAGCAGGGTCGAGCACATTCACATACCCAGCACCGCTTCAGTTGCAAGGAGCAGCAGTTAGTTTCACATTTATGCCGACAGCCAGGCCGGCCTGCCTGCACCGAAATAACCCTCGGATACCCAGATGTTGCGCTATATTTACCCTGGAAAAGAAAAGAAAAACTCAACAAAACTTCAGAGCAGGAGGCCACGACTGCAAAGACTTTATTCCAAGGCTGGAAGGCAGGTTTGAGTGCTCGGCAGAGCCCGGGCTCGCCGTCCCGTCCCGGTCCCGGTCTCGTCCCGGCAGGGCAGCCCGCAGTGACGTGTCCACCTGAGGCTCCCGGGGCCGCCGCCGCCGGAGACAAAGTTCTGTAGTGCACTGACTGCTATCGTACCCAGAGTCGGAGTGTCACAGAACTTTGCTTCCGGAGGCTCCAATCCTTCTCCGGTACCGGCACCGGGACTGCCTGGAGCACAAGTTTCCCTGCCTGAGAAGAGAAGACGCACACAGTTAGACACGGCTGGAGGAGGGGGGATGGGGGACGGGGGTCCTCCTCCCCCATCCGCGGCTCCACGGACGACGCTACTCGCGGAAACGAAGGAAAGACATTAAAGGAATCGTCTTCGTTTTTCCAAATACCCCCCACCCCGGAGCCGACGGGCCGCCCGACGCCAAGCCGCGGCCGAGCGAGCGGCTGGCCAGGGCGCTGCCGATGGAAAGCAGCGGGAGCTGCCGGATCCCGCTGACAGCCCCGCGCCGCGGCCCTGCGGCAGCGCCGGCCCCGGCGGGGAGCGCCCGAGCATCCCGCC
>WBNH01010554.1:36243-127954 GCA_013401255.1 Urocolius indicus | reverse complement strand
TGGCGGCGGGGGGAGCCCAGGGGGAGAGCGGGCGGGGCGCGGCGCGACGGGGCGGGGCGGGGCGGGGCGGGCGCCGGCGATGGGGCGGAGACTCGTGCTCGGGCTCCGGCTTTCCGTTCCCATCCCGTCTCGGCTTTCGGGCAGCCGCAGCCTGCCGCGCCGCCGGGGGAGGCACCCGCGGCGTTACCGCCCGCAGGCTCCGCCGGGAGGCCCCCGGAGCCCCTGCGGGATGGTGCTGGAGCGCTCACGGGCTCTCGGGGAGCCAGCCCTGCCTGCGGCCGTACTGAAGCCGCTCCTGAAGGCGCTTCGGCTGCGCTTGTTTGCCCCGGAGACGAACACGGGGATGGTGATGGGTGTGAGCGGGACGTGTCCGTTTCCCGCTTCGAATTTAAAGTGAAGGATGTCACAGATGTATCAGCTTTCGCTGGAAAGTGTGTGCCCTCTCCCTGGAAGGAAAGCTGAGGGGGTATTTGTTGTCAGGGTCTTTTCTGCTCTCTGGAAGGTGTCAAGACTTTGCCAACTCTGCGTGCATGCGAGAGTAAAGTGTAGTTCAAAATCACCTAAATAAAGATTTGAAGATAGTAATTCCCGGGATTGCTTTTATCTCCCGCATTGTTTTTAAGTCATTAAAGTTAAACCTGTCTCATCGATTCGCTTTTGTTCACTCGGCTCAGATGAAACGGCTAATGCAGCCAACAGCTTGAAGTTCCCGTCCAGGATTAAAGTTGTAATAGTGTGGGCCTCGACTGTAAAAATGCTCTTCATCGCCACATCGCCACGCAGCTGAGCTCCAGTGCTCGCCTGGCCCTTGTTGCAGGGTTGCAGCCACACCTGTTAATCCAAACCCACAGGTGTCACATCAGTACCTGAGAGGGAAATGAACTGAAAAACGCGTTGAAATGTTTTGTTTTGTTTTGTTTTGTTTTTTGTTATTGTTGTATACAATTCTGCTTTTTTAATTTAAACTGCCTCAACCTGATTTAAGTGGGACCTGTTCTGCAGAGGGTTTGGACTGGATGGTCTCTAAAGGTCCCTTCTAACCCCTACCATTCTATGACTTTAAAGTGTAGGGTCTGGGGAAGGAGAACCTCAGAGGAATCTCTTACCTTTGAATTCTTAAATTTTGTCTTGTCTTACTTAGCTCCTTTGTCTGCAGAACCAGAAATGGCAAGTCTTTCCTCGGCCTTTCTATTGTGTTTGTGAAGCTTATTCGTCTCTCCCTGCATGCACCTTCACCACACCATTTGGTCTTCAGCCCTAGTCCTTGTTTTCCATGGGTAATATTATTTCCCATCTTCCCATTTGGGCTCCATCCCCACTCCCTCAGCATGCACCACTATGCTAGGCCCCGGCGCTGGCCCCGGCTCTGCCGTTGCTGCTTGGCCGTGTGTACGGCAATATTGATTTTACAGTGCATATGGTCTGAAAAAAGAAAATATAAATCAATATTTCAGTAGATTGATCAGAGTGTGCAGCAGTGTAATGGAGCCCAGCCTGCTCATGTAACATGCAGGGGTCCTCATTCAGAGATTGAGGTCAGACAGAAAATGGAAATGTGGTTTCTTATTTTATTGTCCGTTTTGGATTTAATGTAGGTGTTTATGTTCTAGTGTTTAACTTACAGTAGGGCACACGTTTGCTTTAAAGTCATATCCCACAGAATGTCAGATATTGCATAGGTGACATAACACAAAAAACATGCCTTAGGCTTACAGTCCATTTTTTAGAGCTTAACAGAGCTCCCTTTACCTATCATATATCTGTGAAACAACAGTTGGGAGGAAAAAAATAAGGACTTTTGTTTCTGCAAGTAGAAAAGAATTTTCTGTTGTTTGGTGCAAACTAAGTTCTGATTACATAACGAAACATGCAGTGCTTTAATGAACTCCGATGCAGCGGCATGTATGCATGAGTAGCATAAAATAAGTGAAAAGAATAAGGCAGGAGAAATAACGAATGTATGGCACAAAAGCAGAGTAAAAACTCCCATTGATTTTAATGGGCCTGGGATTTCAGCCAGAATGCTCTCCATGATACATTATCCGCTTTTTAAAGCATTGCATCATGCCTTAAAATTTAGCAAAAGTGCTTCTTGAAATGACATGTGAAACCACTGCATTCTCAGGCTGAGTCGAGACTAGCGTAAGCTATTATTTCACAGCTCTGTAGAGGCTTGATACGACTTTACTTAATAATTTTATCTTCTGGTTTTGTCAGAGGCTATTTCTCATCTAACAAAAACTCTCACTGCAGCAGTGAGTACAGATCTATACAATGGGCAGAGGAGTGAGTGTTGTGTTTGTGAATGTTAGGGTGTTTTGCACTGAACATATGCATTTAGAGATGCCACAGGAGCTGTCATGTCTCACGTTCAGAAAAAGGCGGGAGGTATTTGTACATGCATCATTTGCATTCTTAGTTGGAGGCTTTGATTTGGCAGTGCTGGCCAGGGAGGCGTGAAGGACTGGAGCGGTAATGTCCTCTTTCAGTTCCAGCTCCAGTTTAGGACATGACTCACGTAGAAGGCTTCCAGATGTAAAATCCTGCTACCTACAGATGCATACTATACTGGGGTTTCTCGGAAGTCGTTTGATATTCTTCAAGCACTGACTATTCCTTTCTACTATGCTTCTATCTTTCACTGTTGTAAAGAAGCATTTATTGCTCTCAAGCAGGGAGGGTTTTTTTTCTTCTTTATAGAAAGTTGATAATTTTGACATTTTAAAAATGTTCATTAAGAAGCCCAATGTGGAAGGAATTATAGTAGTACTTAGTAGGATCAGTTGCTGGGAACCTGCTCTCTTAGTGCTGTTAAGAACGTGCCTTAAGACATGCAATAGGTCCCCATGTATTTTAAGTGTAGTTTAAAAAATAGTAGTGTAATAACATAGAATGTAAAATATATTACAGCCACCATGTAATTCTAGAATGTTTTTCCCCAGTATAAGTATGATAAACTGCAATAAAAAATATTACTCCAATTTAAATTATAAAGTAAAACTCATAGCTGAAGGTTAAGGAATAATAATGAGGGTCGCATTTGCCTCCAAGAATCCATGTGCTTTGGCAGCATGCTGTCAGCTAAGAAGATTCAAGAAGGTGGTTGCTGGACAAGACAAAGCAAAAGCGCATGATACAGAGGACCAAGCTGTGACTTTTTGTGAAGAAAGAATGAACAGTTATGTCACAGAATGTTAGCCTTGGCTAAAAGAGGTGGGAGGGTTTTATGGTAGGATTTACTTTTAAGATTTGCAGAAGATTCCTTTTTTCCAAGGGTCCTCCTCTGCCAGCTTAAATAGTTAGGTTTGTTTGTTTGTTGGTTGGGATATTTTTTTTTTTCATTTTGAAACAATTAGCACATTATAAAAACTAGTTTTTCAATCTAATTTGAAACTGCAGTTATGCAGGATTGAAAATTAATTATCTTATTAGTTGGAGAACTTTTATGGTATTCACACAGTAAGTAAAGGCTCAGTCATACGCATCAATCAATATTATAGAATATTTTAAAAGAAATTTAAATGATTTATGACAATTTGTGGCACTACTTATTGATAAAATAAAAATGATACATACAAACTCAGTGGCATAGCATTCTAATTCTTAGCTGGTTATTATCTGAGAGTGCTCTTGATTAAATATGATTTGTGTTATAACTGTATGATTCTGTACTTCATTATTATAATAAATGTGCATTAAAACTGTGTAATAATATCCTAATTGTGAAATTGCCATTGAGTAAATTAAGGTTATGAGCACTGTAATGCAGTATTTCACCAAACTGTTGTATTTCCTAGTGGTTAAATTTCCTTGCATCTTAGAATCATAAAATTATTAAAATTTCTAAAGTTAATAAATAATGATAGATAGTCTAAGCAAGTCAGTGATAAGTCAGAAAAGAAGCCAGGTTTCCAGAGTTCCTACTGCCTCTCTAAAAAGCAGACAAAGTTGATACACCTTTTTTGTAACTGATAAGTTAGAGATAAGTGATCACTTTAAGTACAATGTTGGTAGAATCTGAACATCACAAAATAAGACAAGATCAAATGTAAAATGAAAACTTCAAGATACAAGCATGTAACGTAACGACCTTTCATTCAAGTCTAGTGGAAATCTTTCTGCTGACTGTAATAAAACTTTTATCAGTTTGTAACATGCTGGCATCAAGTGTATTAATAGCTCTGTTAGTCAAGGAGCTCATAACGTCTTATAGTTTAGAAGTTTGCAGAATCAAACCCTAGATGCCTTCTGAAAATCCCACAAAGATTCAGAAGGGCTACATCTGACCTATAGATCCTGTACAGAGTGACTCTGTCATCTGCATTTTTGAGAAGCTGCAAGCGGATCTGCGAGGCTGTCCCTGCTGGGTTAGTGTAAGAGTATCTGCAAAACGTCACTGTTTTGGAAAACAGTAGAAATTTCAAAGTATGGGGTTTTTTTTTTTTGTGCATTGAAATGAAATTAGGACCTTCCTGGAAAAGTGCTGAAACAGACACAAAAGGACAGAAACCAGTGAGAATGTTCCCTTTACTCTATCTGAAGCCGTTCAGCTTTGCATAGCTGGCCCATAGTGTGACTAACATGCTGAATCAATGGGATTTGAACCTCTCGTGCCCATGTTCCCCAGGGAATGCCTGTGCACTGAGCAGCCATCTATTTTGAGGAAAAGAAGGGAAAGTTTGTCTTTCACTTTTTTCTTTCTTTTTTTTTTTTGGGTTTTTTTTGGGTTTTTTTCTTTCCAGAAGCTCACTTCTGAAGCTGAGAAGCCCTCTTACTGGAACAAATACTTTCCCACAAAAAGGTTCCATTTCAGCAAGTCAGCATTTTTGGATACAAACAAATATATTGTGGGAAAATTCCCACCAAGCTTTACTTTGGAACTCTTCAGGAAAAAAAAAAATCATGCAAGAGAGAATTATTGGAATGGCATTTACAAAGGAATAAACATAGGATCCTCTATAGAGTCCAAATACAGTGACATGGCAGGATCTAGGACAAAGACTTGAAGGAATTTAACCTTTGATATTCAGGGCAGTAGAAATCCCTAATGCAAGAAAATCAGCCAGAGACAAATAAACAAACAAATTCTGTACCATCCACTACAGCTCATGATTTGATCAGTTTATATTAGCTTTAATGGGGACTGTGCTGAAGCTCGTTGGCAGACTGCGGGACCAGGACTGAGATGTAGCAACCATGAGGTTATTGACATAACAGACCCAACTTTCTTGAATGATGTGCCCTAGAAATGGAAACCAAGGGTCATATTGCTGAAATTGGTGAACAGTTGCTTATGTAAGTAGTCTTACTGAATTCAAACCTGTCCTATAAAAGCTCTGGACAATATTCTGTCTGCAGCAATGTGAAAAGAAGGCAAATGAGCAGAATAAGAACCTTTCTGACTGTAGTTAAATGTTTCTTGCAGGAACATCTGGGGCAGTCATGAAGTCACCTGCTTGTTTCACCTGCCCTGCATTAGCAACTCTAACTTAGTTGCTTTCACAGTGATGGAGAGAAGCACTTTTATAGACTATTCTTGTAGTGAAAGCTGTAAAGTCTGACGCCATCACTGCCATTTCTCCAGTGAGCATCTGTCGGTGGTCTCAGGATTTAATAGTAACTTTTTCCTCAGCAAATCACAACTAGTGACCTACAAGGTTGAGGGAAGGAGTTAATGTGACAAAACTTCATGAATAAATGTCAGTAATGCAACTGGCAAGTGCAGATTGTCTGAGAGGGTAAAGAATATGAAAGAATGTCACCTCCTTCTCCCTGCACACACATTTTTAATGAGCTTTTTTAAATAAAGAGGCAAAAATGCTGTAATGTGCGGATACGGGTCTGGTAGGGAAGTTTGGTAAGCGTTTGGGAAAGAAAAAACCCTTCTTATATACTACATAACCAAAGAAGATAGAGAGTGGTGGAAAAAACAAGCATGACAGTGGTGGTGTGTGATAGTTTCTCTTATCCTCTTATCCTGTCTTTTTTTCTTTCTTTTTTCTTTTTCTCCCCTTATATTTAGGCTCTTATGCACAGCTCACGCTTCAAGGCACAAGTAGAAGTATTAATCAAAACTTACTTGCTAAATATCCACAGCAATAAAATCCTAGGTATCCTACTATTTACAAATAATTCTAAAAATAGTGTCTGACTTAGCAATATCCAGCAAATATTATTTGATAAATTAATCTTATAAAATATCTTACTTTATGTTATGAATTGTAATATGATCATATTTATTTGATAAAAATCGTAATATCTCTACCACATGTATTTCATTTCTACATCAAAGCATCAACTTGGGGAAGATATGGTTATTTAAGGAAAATAAACTGAATCTCATAACAGAAAAGCTCTTTCCTCGATCTCCTTAAACACGTCCCTCACAAGTTATCGAACAGTCCTATGGCATGGGGTCATTTGATTAGGAAAGACCTGTTATAATGGAAAGTTAGCTCAACAATGGGAGAGGTGGTACGCTTCCCAGTGAATCTTGGAGCTGTGGGCTTCTTTGAGTCACTCCAGTTCTGTCTCCTGAGTCTGCTGCTCTGCCAAACAATCAGCAGCTTTGGTATTCATCCAGGATGCAGCCTGGCTACTCCAGAGGGTATCCAGCTGTGATTGTGTTTAAAACATCAGCTTCTCTCTCAGAGTTAACAGGCTGGGTGTGACGACTTGGAATCCCACTGACATAAGCATCTTACAAGCAGCCTTCAGAGGCCATCTGAACCTCCTCCAGAACGCTATGGCTTTTCAGGACAATCTTGAAAGAGGAAGTGCACTCAGTTGCACCTCCTGGGAGTTTCTGAAGAATACAGTTCAAAAGTTTCTGCTTATACTATTTCCTTATTCTAAAGAAGAAAAACTATTCCTGTCCTGTCCAGGTCTTGAAGAGATGAAACAAAGTTTCCCACCTTGGGTTCAGATCATTAACAATTATTTAGACTTTCACTTCTGCTCAGGTCTGATTTATGGCTTTCACCTCGCAGGACACATAATTCAAAACACCATTTACTAGGTCCACAGGAAGAATCTTCAGGCCAAACTATTATGGCAATTCATTACTCCTCTGGCTTTCTATACCACCAGGAAACATCGTGAATGCCAAACTTTTGCAACTGCAAACAAAGGGTATTCATATCTACTACTGCTTTCATAATTGGCTGAACAGGGTAAAAACAATCTTACCAGGAAATCCTCACAAGTCAGAACTACATCTGTCAGCCGTGTTTGCTTGCCAGTTCTTCTGATGAACCACAGGAAATATATTCCAACTCCAGCACAGATTGTTCAGAGAAGAGGAGACAGGCTCATTAGCACTGTAACCTACAGGCAGCAGGCACACACATAAAACATTCAGCCTTTGGATGCAGTAGGGCAGATGCAACCAAATGGACTTGCCTGACGCAACTGGGTTATGTGTTCATGTTTATATTGACCATGTCACCCTGGCTGTGGTTCTTTATCACCGCACGTGTGACCTCAGTAGAGCAGACTATGATATCCAAAGCTCACATTCATGAGAAACCTGGAGAGCACAGGTTCCCTTGCGTACAGCTTCCCAAAGAGCTGTATTTCTTCTGTGGTGGAGGTTAAGTAACTCTTCACTAAAACCACTGATTGAAGCAATGAAAAACAGAGTCACTTGGAAGAGTGATGAAATTGCTGGACAGGGCTTCCTAGGCACAGTAAGCCACAAGTAGAGTATGTCTTTTGTTGAAAAATATATGATTTTATCAAAGCTAGCTGTACAACACACCATTAAATGCATTTAAATTAATAATCTGAATAACTGAACAGTATATTTAAAATTAAATACATCAGAAGGTAAATGAGGCATATTCCATGGGTCTGAAGGTTTCTCTTCCCCCCAGCTAAACTTCCTATCATAAAATGGAGAATTTCACTAGATATGTTAGTTTGTTGTCCATAAAACTTTTAGCAAATTGTTATGTGCCCTAAAATAAAGGAGTTACAAGCTTTCTGACTGAAGGATGAGATTTGCTTTTTTTCTCATTGAAATCCACAGGGAGATTTCTGTCAACTTTGTAAGAGGGGGAGGAAAACTATAGAAAAGTTTCCCTTTGAAGCTGCTTGCCTAGAGTCCCAAACATTGCTCTCCAGATCCCCACCATGGTGCTCTGCTAATTTTATGAATTTAGGAGTAGCCTGTCAAAATTCTGAACTGGATGAGGGCCCTAATCATGAGCAACTTGTTCCAGCTAGAACCATATTTCCTACGTTTCAGGACAGCAGTGGGAAAAGCACTTCATTTGCACCTCACAGCAATGTGCTTTTCCTCCCCAATTTCTCAGCTGAATGCAGTAGGACACTTCCTCTGGCCCTTAGCAACAGCCCTTACTGAGGGCTGACGGAGAAGAACAAGGGAGCAAAGCCAGGACAAGCAAAGAGCTATTGATTCGTGAATGAAAGAGAACATTTTCTGAAATTAAAAAAATCAGCTAGTCACAATTACTCTAGGACAAGTCTAACTTTAGTGACCAGAAGTAAAAAGGACAGGCAACTTAAATTGACATTGATCTTACTGACATTCCAAGGGCAATATTTTCATTATGATAAAATGTTCTTTGACAATCTCTCTGGTGAACTGGGCACAAACATGCTTTTCTCCTATGTTGATCCTGCCTATTTTCCTGTTCCATCTCTTTTTACACTATTTTAAAAAGTATTTCTTTTAGGCAACGCAAACAATATCTCCCCCTTCCATGTGTTTAAGTTCCCTTGCTGTTTATGCCATAATGTAGTACAAGAGCAGTGACACAGCTCAGACTTTTCCTTCAAACCATTTTTTTAAGTTCTTTTTGGTCTCCGCTAAGAAGAACAATCATAAAACTTGCCTAAAATGTTTGTAAGTGTGTAGGTCTTGGGTACAAGTTCTACAGGACCCCTTCCCAGTAAGCACACAGGCAGAGAAGGGTACATAAATACAGAGATCCTTACGTAGGTGGGCAGACAAGTGTGTTTTGTCCACAGAAATATTTTTGTGGAAACTAATACAGAATAATGAACACTCACTAAGTTGCATTTATATAGGGATAGATATTTATAGGTAACTTCAGATATTTTAAACTGTGGTACTCAGAAGTCAACAGATGAAAAGATGCAGTTACAAATAACGTCTATGTATTTTCGGCTTAAATAAATTTTCATAGTTTTCTTTACCCATCTTCATTGGGCAATAATTTGTCTCATTAACATTTTTCATAGCAGGGAAATAGTTTGTGTGCCTTTCAACTCTGAGAATATATAGTAGTATTACATGACAAAATGCATTGGTAGCAGATATATGACTATGGCTTGTTATTCTAAAGCATCAACAGTACATTCATGGGCTGCACAAAAGACAGAGTCTCAGGTTGAAGCCCTGTAGGGTCTCTGTGAATATGTGATTTTTCTGCAGCTTGTGATGTGGCAGAATGACCAGTTTGAGATGTGGGTGGAACTTTACTCAATACGTGAAAATGCCTTTGCTCTCCAGATTATGTTCTCCTATGGTCGGCAGTAATGCTTTCTGCCCGCCATATGGCCACTGTGTGCCAGCAGGCACCAAATTGGTATGTGGGTTAAATGTAAAATAACCACAAGAGCTCCTCAGCCAATAATTACAAAGTTCCTTTTGATATGGTTAGTGTATCATTATCTGTACTGTGCAATAATAAAACAGAGCTTGTATTGTCCTCCTCTTCTCCTTCAGTAGCTGGGGATCCCAGAGCAAAATTACCACATACAATTGATATCCACAGAATGCTTTTGGAAATCGTCATAGCAGCAGCAAAAAAAGCACACCAAATTCTCTGTTCTAATTAAACATTGGCTTGAACAAAATACTGGAAGAAAAGTAAGAAAAAAAAGGCTTGTTCTCTGCATTCACTAAAGGCATGTATCCTCCTCTGAGCTGTGCAATCTCTAGGGTAGATCAGCTGGTTCAGAGGGCTTCTCAGACATTGAAGAGGTCCTTCTGTCTGATTAATGCCTAAAGTATCAATTTTTAGTGCTCAATACTTGAGTGCATAAGGACCACATGGCTCTGTAAACAGTGCTAATTTCCCACCTCTGTCTAGGTGCAGTTCAAGGCTTGGGTGTGAGGTACTTTATGATTTTGGCCTTGTCCCAAGTATCTCAAAATGTAGTCCCTGTGCTTTTACCCAGTAGCTGAGATAGCTGGGATTCAGAAGCTAATAATTGCTGGATATGCCTAGCTGAAGGCTTAGGACAGGTTGTTCTTTGCAAAGAGCTCATGGCTGTTGCTTTGCCTTGGTGCACTAGATCCCAAGATTTTTTTGCAAGGGTTTCTAACAGACTTGAGATTTTTGAGAATGTGAGTTTGATGGGAGGGATTTGTTGAACTGGGACTGCTTGTACTGACTGTTCTCTTATACTTGGTAAACTTGGATTACTACTGGTTGTAGTTTATAATGGTATTTTGTGTGTGATTATGACTGCCCTGCTGTGTTAAATGAAAACAAGTGGGACTTCTCACTCATTTGTCTCCTGAACATGTAGTTCAGAACATTCTAGCTGTTCGGTCCAGGATGGGCTTCCTACTCATCTCCTTGCAACACATCTATAGAGCAATAAATGAGCCAAATATGTCTTTGTCTGAAAACGAACAAATAATCGGGAATATAGAAGTTGGCCCACATGTAAAACCCAGTTAGAAATTTACTCCCACAAACCATGAACAGGATTTTCAGTTTTGTTCACCTGTTTACCATTTATAACAGCTGACAGGATTTCTGATGAGCTTTATGATCTTCCTCTTTATAGTGTACGAATTATAGTATTATGATATAATTATAGCGTATTAATTATGCTGAATTAAGTCATGAAGAAAAATATGTCTGCAGCGTACAGAGGAAAGCTGTGTGTATACAAAAATGTGTATAATGGCAGGACTGTAAGGGGTTTGTTGTTAATGTTCATAATTGTTTCAATGCTTTTGGTTCTGCTCTCTGATGAGGGACTTACACCTGAGGGAAGTGAAAGACATCTCAGTGGCAGCTCCTCCAGATGTGATTTCCCACCTAGACTGCACATTGCTTGCTCTGTAGAGCTAACAACGTGACACTTAATTGAGAACCATGTCACATGTCAGCAGAGGCTGCAGCTCCTTCTCACGTATTGTATGAGCAATTCCAACTTGGCTTTAATCTTTATTAAGACTGTCAGGAAACACTTAGGCAAAAATCTTTCTGATTTACACTGGTAATTTGCATTTAATTGCAATTGTATTTGTAACTAAAATGCTAGACATACTATTTCCATATTCCCCCCACTCCCACCCCAGCCCAGTCTGTTATAAACTAGTCATTGGTTTCCAGACCCAGACAGCTCTCACGTGTATCAAACACCCTCTAAGTACTAGATTTTTGCACTGGCTGTCTGATTTGGCTGACAGACATGCAAAATCACACACAGGCAAACTGCTCCAAACCAGGTTGGCAGAGACTGAAAGCTGTTACTATTTGGAGTCTGTCCAGAGATAGATGGGAATTACAGTAATTTTGGAGTCTCAGTCAAGTTCCTGGCTGACCAGTATCTACATCACAAAGCTGCCACTATACTCTTTGCTTGGCAGTAATTAGTACTTTGTCAATAGTCTCCATAGGGAAACTGTTAGCCAAAAGCATAAGAAAGACCAGAGAGAGTAATAGGGCAAACAGCTCAATATCCAAACCAGCTATATGCAAATATCAGTAATATGTTGAGTAAACAGGAAAACTCAAGTCTTCATATGCACAAAACCATGACAGAATAGGTGCCATGAAGTCCTAATGGAACAAGTCAGGGATCTGGAATAGGGACACAGATAAAGCTTTTTCCCAGAGGAATAAACAGAATAGGACAGTTGAGACATGCATACTTGCTTTCTACTTCAGGAAGAGCTAAGAAGCTGGCTTCTTTACTGCCTTTGGGTGGAAATGAGGGAAGAAAAGAACAAGATGAATGTCTCGTTGGAGATCTTTTGGGGAAAATTAAGTCATGGGAAAGAAGAGATACATGAGGGCCTTTTTGTTTGAGCAACTCACAGAGGTGTTCAGGAGTCAGCCTTGCCTCTACAAGACACTCCAAATAGCATAATATGAAGTGAAAAGCAGTAGAAGAGGACGCAGCCAGTTATCAGGGTCTTGGAATACACTGAGGGCAAATTTTTTCTCAGGTGGGAGGCTGAAGAGAGATAATATTTGGGGACATAGCTAAGCTAGATTTGGTTTAGCTAATAATGAGGGGTTTCTTGAGAAGGTGGAAGGTAGTCTGGTTGAAAGCAAGTATGGAATGGCAGGCCACTATTTTAAGAAAAGCCTCACTACCAAGGATAAACTACCAAAAAACAGGTTTCTAAAAATTCATAAGCTGGGATGAAGGCTTCTTGAGAGGGTAATTGAAAGGATAAAAGAGTTGGGGACCACTGGCAGATAGTGAATAAAATATATATTAAAGATTCTACAATAAGCTGTTCAGGTACAAAGGAAAGAGAAAGCACAATTGAAGATTGATGTGGCACTCTAAAGTGTTCTTTAGGCACCTGAAAATCAAAGCCTCATAGAAACCCTGGAAAACCAGGGCATCTCTCTTTGACTGACTATATAATATGGAAGCATAAAGCAAAATGCTTGGGCACACAAGGAGTTACAAATAGCAGGAGGCATAAAAGGCAACCAGAAAATGTTACCAGAACATAAGATGACAAAAGAAGCACGGCTATATAACAGAGAGAGCAAATATCAGACAGCAGAAAAGAGGCCAAAATATTTAAATGCCTTCATTGTATCAGTTTTAACTAAAGAAGTGAATGACCAATACCTAATAAAATTACTTTAAACAAAATAATAAGGGGACAAACTGGAGCAAAGAGGGGACAGTTAGAAATTATTGTTGGAATTAGTGACATTCAAGGCCTAACGACATTCACCTATAAGTACCGAAGGAACCAGTCACAGTAATGTCTAAGCCATTAGCATTTGCCTGGGAGTATGCGCAGGATGGACCTGAGGAACAAGAAGGGAATAAATATAATATAATAAAGATATATAATATCTATCTGTTAAAAGAGGAAAATGTGTTATGGGACAGTCAGTCTACCTTTGACAACCAGAAAAAAACTCCAACTCAGTGTACAATATACTTACACATAGAGGATAAGAAAGTGTTAAAAAGAAAAAACAAATCACACCAAGTCAGGCTGATTTCCTTCTTTCCCCAGATAACTCATATTCATAATATTCCATAGGCCATGTCTTTATTTTGGTGAGGGTTCTGGCATGACCCTTTGTGACATTCTTATGAACAAGCTGGAGAGACACTGAAAATGGTATCTGGTTAAGTGCAAAAAAAAGGTTGTGATCTAAAAGAGTGTACACAAAATATTTCAGTCAGTTATGTCACACACACAGGGGTTTTTTTCAAATGGGATCTCACTAGAAGATTTTCTATAGCTGGTTTCTGCTTGGCTTGGATGGATATAGGCGGTAGAACAGAGAATACCCCTATGAAATTCACAGGTGACAGTGAGGAATAGGAAGAGGAGAGCTTCCTGGTGCTTCAGAAACCAGAATCTGTATTCAAAACAGTCTTCACTCAAAATGAAACAAATGAGATGGAGTTCAGCAGAAATATATCTAAAGAATTACACTTGAGAAGGAGCAAATCAAATGATCTTTTACACAGTAGGAAATACATGCAGTATTTTCAGGAGTACTGCAGCAAATTAAAAAAAAAAAACTCTTGAAGTTATTATAGATTTCAGACTTAATGAATTAATAACATAGTGTAGTTCACAAAAAATTCAATTCTTACTTTGGAAATGTGATTTGGAGGTAGGCTGTGTGTAAGAAGTGGAGGTTAGGAAGTTTCAACAGAAGTCATATTTCCAGCTTCAGGCATACTTTAAAAGATATGCAAATTAGAGAGAATCCAGAACATATAAAGAAAGGTGGTAGAGGCTGAGCTGCCTTCTAGGAATGACAAGGAATCCTGAGAATGACAAGGGGCACAACAGCAGGTTTCCAGCTTGTTGCAAAGAAGGTGTTAGTATGTTGGGATTTGGTAGGAAAAAAAGAAATGAGTTTCATTGTCAGAAAATCAGATTCGGATCTGATAGTAAGGACAAAATCCTAGCTATGAAACCACTTGAGCAAACTCGTTCTTAAAGGCTGTGGAGTCCTCCTCCCTGGAAATGGATTGTATTTTGAACAGATATAGCAGCAAATTCTACAATAAAACAATCTAATGTAAACCAAATTTTCTTTCAGAGCCAGTCATCCCAGCCTGTCATCCTCTGACAAATGGAAGGATTACAGGTAGCCTGCCTCCCATGTTTATGCAGCACTATAATTATCATTACCTACAGACTCGTTGGGTTCTGATTTGTCCCCCACCGAAGGACTGGTATCCTAGTAACATTTTATTCGCTTTGGTTTGGGGTTGATTTTTTGTTTTTTGTTTTATATTAGTTGTTTTTATCTTTGTGTCATTTGTCAAACTGCACACAGTACCAAAGGCTGAGGACCTTTCATGCTGTGTAAAGTCAATGTCCTACCAGGACAGAGAACCCTTGTTGTGCTCTTCCGGAGCTCTTGGATCATACAATGCCAGTTCAGAGAAGTCACTTCACCTGGTTTGCATTCTGCAGCAGCAGCTGTTGCCTTCACAATATCCTCTTAATGAAAACAGAGAACAAATTGCTTCAAATCAGTTTTGCTCCCTCTCCAAATCCATTTTGCTCCCTTTCCCTGTACTCAATATGGTTTGGTGAGACCAAACAATATGAGTCTCAATTAGAAAATTATGACTAGACAAAGAACATTGTGATTTTTTTTCCTCCCATACACGTTCACCACGATATAGCAAAAGCTACCATTTCCAAGGTCCATGACTCCCTAAACCCACTTTTGTCTTCAGAAAAGTGAAGCGCTAGTCCCGAAGTGTCTGCATATCCCCTCTACATGTCCCTTTGTAACAGTTTTTATGTTAAGAATTTGCTGCCTGGAGCTTTGGTTTGGGAGGTTGTCTCCAGGACCGTCATGTGTCCTTCTTTGATAGAGGCCAGTGATTATACCAGCTATCGTGGTGATTAATATTTTCTCTATTAACAGTCTGCCTGTGAGTTAAGGTCAGTTGAAGCCTCTCCCTGGCTGAAGGGGAAGCTGGCTACAGGAGTGCAGGAATTACTGGAATGTGAGGTAGTGGCCAAAATGTACCAGAGAAGACAGGGTGCAAGATGAGTGGAACTGCTCAAGCTCTTAGCTTGGAGTGGTTTGTTGTTTTTTTTTCTTTCCCCAAATACACTCTGCTACCTCATCTTCCTACTTTTATCCTAGTCTTAACATTACTGCATGGCTAAGGAAATCAAAGAGGTCTGCAGGAAGGATCTTGAGTGCAAATGTCTTGGAAAATGAGTGGAAACATTCTCTTGTCATTACTAGCTGACTACAGACCCTCTCTTGCCTGCAGTTTTTGCTTGTCTTTGTGTTCCTTAAGCAAGCTATACTCTTATAATTTCCTAGGAAAGGTCTTAATTTCATAAACAACAAATCTGTTTCCCCATTACTTCTCCCAGATGTAACTAGACAAATCCAGGATCTTCACTGACTGCTGTGAGTTGAAGACCATGCATACAGTTGTCCTTTCTTGAGATCTCTCACAAACATTAGCTGGAGAGAAAGCCTGCTTGCAACCTGTGCTCTCTGTGCTGTCCAGAGCTCAGCTGCTCTACCTCAATGTCTTATGTCCAACTTTGATTAGTACAAGATCTGCAGAATGAAATTCTGCCCATACCCTTGCTGTTGGCTCATGACTCCTTCAGATTCATGTGGGTGAGAGCTGCTGTTAGACAAAGTATGTCAGATGGGTATGCCGAGGAGCCACTGCATCATTAAAAACACACGTTTCCAAAGTTATAGACAGAGCTGGTTTCTGCTTATGAAAGTTCCTAAAATATACCTTTGTTATAGACGGTCTCAAGAGATGTTTAGGGCCAATATTATTAACACATGGGTAGAAGATAACCTATTGTATGAATGGGTAACCACAAACATGATGCCCAAAATATTCAGTTCCTCTTTACTGTGGATAATATCAAAATAGAGGACCCAACACTTGATGGAAAACACACAAGTTTCAGTGATGAATGCTGTCACATTTCAGAGATCTTGTATTTATTGCTTGACACTCTGTCTCAAGTAAGACACTGACAGTAGACTCTCCAGACTTTTCCAGGAGTTGTGCTGTCTCTGAAGTTCTCCACCATTTTATATGGCATCATATTAACAGAGATTGAGCACTGGCACCTCTACTTGAACACCACCTCTACTTTAGATGTACTCTTTTTCAATACAGGCCAAGTAAGTATGAGTGCAAGAAATGAAAGAAACAGAAGCTATCCAGATAGACAGCAATGAAAGAGCAAATGATGGGGGAAAAATAATCCTATCCTGACCACATTAAGGCTTAGAAAGTGAATTTCTGTTTGTAACTTCATCATAACTTAAGAGTAGCTGTATCATCATCTGCATCATCATTATTCCTTTGTCTGCACACAGCCATGGCAAATAATGGCAGCACAGGAAGAACAATGCCATTAAAGGCAATAGTCTCATTGTGCATTTATTTAGCTATTGTAAGCAAAAGATAGGGTAGTCCCTGCTCAAAAAGCTACACTCTGCTTTGCACACCTTAACAAAATAATGCAAAATCACAAAAGGAATTGCATTCTCAAAACTTCAGAGCAGGCCTCTAAAACTAGGGCAGTACAGTGAACTGGGTTACCTGTTAATGTGCTCCACAGCTGGGATCATACACACGATGCTAGGAAACATCCAATCTCAGGGCTGTGATTGTGCTCCCAACCAGAATTTGCTGAATGAGATGAAGAGGATAAAGAAAACAAAGCAAAACAGAAGCTCTAAAATTAACTTTATTATAGAGTCCTTGAGAGCCCCCTACCTCCACTGTGGTAAAAAGGAAAAAAAACCAAAAAACAAAAAATCAAAGTAGATAACCTTGTCCTCTGCTCAGAAAATTAAAAACAACGTGGGAAAGTGGTGATAGTGCTGTTGTGGTAGAGGAAAATTATTTGTTCTTATAAATGTGCTGCACTAGTTTATTATCCTTAGTTAATTTATCTATACTTCACTGGAGGTAAAGACACTTGCTTATTTCTTTTTGGTTTTTTTGTTTGTTGTGGGGTGTTTTTTATCAGAAAATAGCCATCTGCTTTATCAAATTGTAGAATATGAAAGCCAGATGCCTTACATATTCTGAGTGTTGTGTGTTTCCCTCCACTTGAACATTATAGATTTTCTTTAATCATGTCAAGAACATTTCCTGATCTTTCTTTTGGTCCCTAAACAAAGATAAATTTTGGCTCAAACAATGGAGGAATTATCAATTGCTAGAGCCATATAATCAATACATTTCAAAAGGAAGTTGTTGATATCTGGGCACTTGCCAAGCACCACTTTGGGAAGCAGGAAGTTTGCAGACAATCTTTGAGGGCTGTTGTGCACATCTGTCTTTGTACTAAGGACAACTGGTGATTCAGCACAACATTTTTATTTTGTCGTCATTATTTTTAAAAAAGAAAAAAAGTCTGCTTGTAGTTAAATTCTGACCCTCGTCATGGCAGTGGTGAAACTCTTGTATGCTTGATTTAGATCAGGGCTTCACCCTTGGTATATCACAAGAAGGAATTACCTCTTAATCTGTTGTTTCCTGCAAGCTGATTAGACAAAAGGACATGATTCATTTAACGTGTACTCTTAACATGGGGATACAGAGACTGAAACCTGTTATGGGAGAATGAAAACAAGACAGAAACTTGACTTCCAATTACATGCAAGAAGAGTCACACTTCTGTGCAGATGAAATAATCCTATTGAGTGGAGATGTTACTGATTCCTGTGTGACTTTTTCAACAGAACCAAAGCAGAAAAAAAGTGAAGTGTTGATAAATTGCCCAAGCACTGTCCACTTCAAGTTCAGCTGTGAGTCACAATATACTGATCCCTATTATCTCTAGTACTCTGAAAGCAAATATACCTAGCAGAGCATGATGGAAGTTTTGCTTCAATGGAGTTCCTTACGCCAGAGGCCTAGTGCCTGCAAAGCTGTGTCCAAGAAAGGAATTAGAGGTGCAAAAATATATCCCGTTCCCAGGTCTTTACTGACTGTGCAGTATAATCTGATCACAGGAAGAAGAAAATGTTTATATGATGTGACATCATGAGAGGAGGACATAATTTACACTGTGTAACAGAGGCATTCCTGACAATAAATAGCTATGTACATTTTTTCCCTGGACACTCTCAAGGGAGAGATGTAACTATCTAAAAAGGGAGCTAAAAGAGGGGTACTGGAGTCAGCTGAACTTCAGTTCCCAGCAACATCTTGGAATTATTCATAAGCACCTAGAATAAAACAATGAAATAAATAATAGTTGCCACTGATTTGTCAAGGACAAATTGCACCAAAGCAATCAATTTTCTTGGTAGATAGTAGATCATATGAATAGGGAGAATGAATAGCTGCCATATGTGAAGACTTTAGTAAAACTTTTGACACTCTTTAAACAGGCAAACTAAGTAAATACAAAAAAATGAACTTAAAGACTGGGAACACAATTGTCCAGAAAGCTAATCAAGAAATATTTATTAGTATTTATTTAAAGGGTCTGTCTTAAAACACTTTTCATCATTTTTATTTGTAAGGTGGAAAAGTATGTCTGCAATAATATTTTTGATGCAAACCTGGAAGGCTGGAAGGAAGGAGAAGAACTGAAAAGGATCCTGTCAAAGTGAAGAAATTACCTAGAAATAAGATGCAATCCAATAAGTAGAAGCTTTTACAGTTAGGCAAGAAAGAATAAGGAGTAACTGGCTAGAGAAGAGTTCTGCAAAAAAAGGATCTGGAGCTTGTTGCTGATCACAAGTTGAATAGGAGTCAATGAGGTCACACTGTTATGAAAAAGGTAAATATCACTGCGGGGTGGATGAAGAGAATTATTGTCTGTAGAACATTTGAAGTAATCTTCCACTCTACCCAGCATTAATAAAACCTTAGCTGGAGATCTGTGTCTGGTTTTAGGAAATGAATTTCAAGAAAGATATAGACCAACAGCAAAGAGTTTGGTTTAAAGGTCTTAAAACTGGGAATGTTTCATCCAGAGGGGGGAAAAAAAAAAGAAGTGAAGAATGAGATAACAATCTTGAAGTATTTTACAGAAGACCACAAAAAGGAATGTAATGTTCTGTTTCCCATGTCTATGTAGGACAAAAGAAGGAATAATGGACTCAAAATGATGATAGAATTGAGTTAAACATTAGAAAATAAACTTTTTTTTTCCTAACTTTAAGAGTATCTAAGTACTGAATTCTGCCAATGGAAGCCTTTTAAAACTCAGTTGTGCAAACTACTGAGGCGTAGGTACAGTAGAAGCTGTTTTAGGATAGGAGTAAGAACTGGATAATTTTCACAAGTCCCTTCAAGCCTTCTTGTCTGTGATGCTGTGTTCATTTGGATAACCCTGAGTTATTGTTGCAATGTATATTATCAATCTGTTGTTAAAAAAAATCAAACATTTTATGAAAACTCATATGAAAACCCTGTGTTCCAACATCAGGTTTTGTAAGAGCTGCTGTAATAAATTTTACCTACTAGTTAAGTGATTACATATGTTTCACCTTGTTATACAAAGTAGCATTTTTTTTCATTATTTTCCAAGCCGCCATTTAGGACTGTGTCTTCTGAAACAAGCTCACTTTCTGACACCTGCACATGCTTTCATTTTCCTAACAATTTAGAAGAAACGCTATTAAAACCCATTTAGTTTTGGTACAACAGAAAAAGCTAGAGAGCTTTGCCTGCTACTTTAAGAAAGCAGTGACTCATTTTCTGAGGATAAATATATCAGTAATACCATAGCAGGCAGTGGAAAGAAGGACCTTTAGATCATCTAACCCATCCCTTGCTGAGGCAGAGCTGTTCTTTATAGAGCATTTTATAGCAGTTTTTAATGATAGCTACATATAATGGTTGCATATGGCTGGAGGGTAACATTAGCTTGACACGTAGGGTGATAGGAGCAGCCCTTTTATGTTTTATGGGTTGCCTGTCATGCTGTTACTCTTATACAGTTCTTTGAACACAGTATATAAAGTACATATGCCAAAAAGAAGCTATGTAGTCATTCCAAAAGAGCAAGAGGAAGGGCAGGAAGGAAATACCTGCCTGTTAGATATATCAGATGAAAATTACTTCATTAATAGTGTGTTCAAAGCCTAAAGGGGAAGGATGTTTGCAGACAACTATCTCTGAACCCTTGAAAAGCAACTCATACGAGTGCATCAACATAATTGGAAGAGAGGATCTTCTCTGCCAGCACTCCAGATGATGGGTCTGTCTCACTTCCCACAACAGTTTCAAACAGAGGTAAGTCAGTGTGTGCAGCTAATCCTGATTTACATCACTGTAGAGAAAGAATCTGGACCATTCTTCTCTTTTAGGTCTTTGCAGATCTAGTGAGTCTCTCTTCAGTACCTGTGAACTATTCAGAAATGTGAGAGTGTAAGGTCTTCCAGCTGTTCGTTTGTTTCTTTCACAATCTGTGATGGAAGAAAAGAAGCACTTATGGCAGAATAGTCAATTTTCTGTATGTATCTGTATATACAAGTACTGAACCATCTTTAGACCATTAGAGCTATCTAACACCACCATTTGGATGGGAGCCAAATTCAAGGGACCAATGAATGATGCAAACCCTGGGTACACCTGCCAGCATTGGCTTCCCTGCCCAGGCTGACTGAACAACGTCCTATGCCCTTGCCTTTGTCAGCTCACAAGCACCAGCTCACCTACTGTGCTTTACACAGGAGCTATGGGCCCTTCCTGCTATATCAGTGAGGGATGACAAGGATGTTGCCCAGCAGCTCCTACCTCTTGTTTCATCACTGCCACTTGCTGCAAGCCTTGTGCTACAACCTCCTCATGGCACTGTAACCACTCCTGAAACTGGACTGGACTGGGACACTCAGCTGAGTTTAAAATAACCTTTTCTTTTGCTGAGTTATTTTTAGCTGATATCAGTTCCCTGATCCATGTCACGATGTAGCTGCACGAATAGTCATGCCAGCATATGGTGGCGTATTTACAGCATGGAAACAAATGGCTGGAGGAGGGAGAAAGAAACCCTGATTGTGGGGAGAAGCTGCAAAGAAGCCTTCTCAGAGCTTCTGAGCAGTCACGGTTTGTGTCTTCACCCAGGGTCTCTAGTCACAGAGCAGCCCAAAAAGCTTTGTGCTGTATGGCAAAGACACTTAGGACAGCTTAAAAGGTGTGGCATTTTGTGTTGCTGGTTTGTTTACGTTTTGGGAAAGCTGGATGGCAGAATCTCAAAAACTATCAAGAAGTTGGACAAAATACCTTGTCACCGACTTCATCAGCTGCTTTGCTCATGTGGTGTACGGGTTTTACAGAGAGCTGGTTACATGCCAGTTTACAGCATGATTTTGTGAACTTTACAGAGAATGTGTACAACTGAAATCTTCAATAGTATCTAATATCAAATGTTAGGAGTTGTAGCTCATGTGTAAGTGCATAAAATACACAGTTTAGATTAGGTGAAAATTGGTTCATCCCACTAGATGATTAAGTATGGGTTGACCACAGCAGAGACTATTTTTCGGGTTTTCGGGCTAAAATAAGGCTGCTATGGGTAGTTGCCTGAGTAGTCCAGAATAGGGCTTATGAATCAGCCCAGGTGGCAAATTGAAGATTTTGAGGCTGTGCTAATAATAAGGATCAGGAAGTACAATGCAAAGGAAATGAGAGAAGGAGACAGAGAAAAATCAGCTGCTTGCGCATGTGTGGGAATTAGTGTCTAAGTCAAGCCATTAGACATCAGGGCAGGCATAGCAGCAGGGAAATTACTGCCCAGGAGAGGAGAGTCCAAGCCAAGAGACAGCCCAGCAGTAGCAGTAGTGACCCATTCCCAGGACAGCCTCCCTCAGACCCAAGGGCAGCCCTTGGAAATCAATGTGCTGCTGGGCAGCACCAGCCCCAGTCTTGACAGTAAAGATACTTCAACTCTCTTGCACACACCAAAATAAGTAGCTGCCAAGATATCTAGTTATTACACTTCAAAATCACGTTTCACACTTTCCCTACATACAACTTCTTGTTTTCAATCTCATAATCAAAACTTTTGCCTGAATTCTTGCTGAATAAACTGTTGATTTGTTCTGCTGTTAAGTCTATATGGTGTGTAAAGCAAGACAAAATAAAGATGCTGCTACAGAAGTACCAGAGTCAAATAAAGCGATGTATCATCACCCTGAGGGGACTGCATCCCATGGCATGTTCAGTGCCAAACACTTCTACTTACCACATGCTACATTTTGGAATGAAGTTCCAGTTGCCAAACATGTCCTTTACCCCACCCTATTCTTTCCTACCACAGAAAAATGAAATGCTATCCATAACTGCAGGCAAAACCCCAAACTTCCAACAAGCACACTCTGAAAAATATGATCCAAACAGAAAGTGGAAGTTGGAATGGTATTTTGGATGAGGTCTTACTGGAAACTTGTCTTCTTGGAAGTGGGTCTGTGGCAGCACTGTAAATAAACCTTGTCAATTCCTCGCCTTTCTGAAAGATGGCTAAGCAAGGAAGTGGGAAACGGATGCATTTTTCGTTTACTGACTATTTTGAAGGAAAATTTTTAAAGTTCAAATTTTTTGTATAAATTACATTGCTCATAAGGAGGCCCCATCTGACCCCTTAAACAGGATTTGGATGCACAGGAGATTTCCTTCAAACAGGTCTCACAAGTTCACAGTAAAACCTCTCTCAAAATGTCTCTGTTCAAGTGTGTCGGAATGAACCCATAGAAATCTCGTCTGTGTTCCCGACTTCTTTTGCTCCAGAAACTGCTCCAGCATATCAGAATACTGTAATCAGCACGATGGCAGTTGACACAGTGAGGACCATATTGCTAATCTCTCAATTTTGCAGAATACATGTGTTTTGTGGAGTATTTTCTGCTCTGAATCAGGATGTTTGGGACTTCAGATCAAATGTTCTTACTGAGAGAGTCAGCCAGCTAATCTCCATGCCAGGAAATGAAGCCATCTGATGTCCCGAGGTGAAGCTATAGGAGGGTGTATGAGTCCAGAACAACTCAAAATCTGTTTTCTGAAGAAATCCATCATTGGTTTGGAGTCTTTCCTGGGTAAAGTGTCTGTTTTCTAGCAGAATCAGTATTGTCTTCTATTTATTTTCAGGATTTATCATGTGGAAAAGTGCAGAATCTGATACTTACAGCTATCATCTTACAGATTTTTATCTTTCTAAGGCAGTTTGCAAAAAATTCTGAATTTTTTTCCATGTCAGTTTGGCTTGTGCCAGCTCTGCTACTCAGCAGACCCCTCCATAGACCTGCCCAACTCAGAAGCCCAGGAGAAAACTAAAGGCGTCAGAAAGTCGTGCATAGCTGCCTGTCAGTTTCATGAGCTGAACTGGTTCAGTGAAGAGCCGGGCGAGTTGCAGAGCCAGATCTGTGACATTACAACACCATGATAATGTGATATAGATACACAAGAACAGTGAGGTCACCTGGCTGAGGTTTTTCGTTAAGAAGCTTGGATAATTTTGGAGGAATTCAGACATTTTAAAGAAGCAAGATGTAGATCTTCCATCATGTGAAGCTTCTCAGAATCCAACAGGGAACTTCCATGCAGAAGAGCCAACTGGGCAGGATAAACATACTGGGGAAAGATGCCGAAGTCTCAAGCACACTTCTGTTGGTTTGTGTAAGGGCTCAGTGGGTCTGTATGCATGGCACGTGCTGGCACAGAGACCAAAAAAACCTAGCTTTGTTCAAAGCTGAATATATACTAGGGACTTCTGGTGACACCAGAACACTGTCTCTGCAATTAAGAGGTTCAGTTAAGGACCAAGGAAACAGACAATCTTCTGCTAACTGGGCAGCCTCTGCTACCAAAGCCAAACCTGCAGGACATGGAGACAAGACATCTCGGCAACAGTGAGTACCAACAATGGTATCAGGTCATCCTGCCTCACTCCTTACACAGCTTGTGTTCAATGCCTGCGTGAGTGCCAGCAGCATCAGTTTTGAGATCTGACACCATCTTTATCTGGAGAAATTGGATTTATGAACTCTATACTGCAAAAGATCTGGAAAAGAAGACCTCTGCCTTTTTTCCCTTTGAGATTTACACAATTTCTTCCCCTTGTCACTAGAAGTTTTGCCAGATCAGAGAATGGATTTCACCATCAAAACATTAGACAGCTGTGTAAAAGAAGAAGGAGAAGTATTTTTCCAAAAGAAGAAGCTCAGATGTTTCTGCCCAAGGCAATTCAGGATCAAAAGAAGGATACATTGGTTTCTCAAATAAAAGCATTTTCAAATGAGAGTCCTCTGCTCTCTGGAGTTTTCAGAAAATGATTTGCAGATGGCATATCTCTACGCAGTGTGACTTCTTCCAGACACAGTGAACATTTACCATGTCTGCAGTTTGGAGGCAATGCAGCTTGAAGATTTATGTTCCAACTTAGTAAATGAACATACTACAGCAAGTACCTCCTAGGCAAATAGCAGTTTCCTTACGAAACAAAATGATCAAAGGAAATGCTAACAAAACACTGCTGCTGGCACAATACAAAGTACCCATTTTTCAAGTATCTGCAATTATTTACACAGGAAGGTCTTGCAAAACCTGAGGAGGCACATAGTGGCAGCTGTAACCCATGGCCACATACACCTGAAGCTGAGAGACAACGAGAGGAACCCAGCCTCTCTGTCCCCTGGACACAAACATCCTACATGAAC
Organism: Urocolius indicus; assembly: GCA_013401255.1. Taxonomy (NCBI): domain Eukaryota; kingdom Metazoa; phylum Chordata; class Aves; order Coliiformes; family Coliidae; genus Urocolius; species Urocolius indicus. The sequence goes on along the minus strand of WBNH01010554.1, from coordinate 103,088 downwards.
AGTTGTGGTTTAAGCCCAGCCAGCTACTAAGCCCACACAACTGATCGTCACTACCTTCTGGTGAGGAGGAGAATCAGAACAGTAAAATGAGAAAACTCATGGGTTGAGGTAAAGACAGTTTAATAGGTAAAGCAAAAGCCAGACACATTCACAAAGCAAAATAAGGAATTAATTCACCACTTCCCATGGGCAGGCAGGTGTTCAGCCTTGCCCAGGACAACAGGGCTCCATCACATGTACTGGTTACTTGGGAAGATAAACACTGTCACTCTGAATGTCTTCCTTTCCTTCTTCTTCCCCTAGCTTTATACGCTGAGCATGACGCTGTATGGTCTAGGACATCCCTTGGGTCAGTTGGGGTCAGCTGTCTCAACTGTGTCCTGTCCCAGCTTCTCCTGCAACCCCAGCCTACTTCCTGGGGGAGTGGTGTGAGGAGCAGAAAAGACCTTGATGCTGTGCAAGCACTGCTTAGCAGTAATGAAAACATCCCTATGTTATGTGTTGATATGTGTTTCCAGCACAAGTCCAAAACACAGTCCCTTATTAGCTACTGTGAAGAACAGTAACTCTACCCCAATCAAAACCAGCACAATGGCATTGGTGCAGTTCTGAGGATGCTACTCAATGAAAAAGTCTGTTTCAAGTGCACTAGCTCATATAGATCAATAGCAAAATGTGTGGATTTTGCAAAACTTTCAGAGAAGCACACCTTTCAGAAACACAGGCAAAATCCTTACATCCTAGCTACAGCTTCCAAATGTATCTTAGGCCACCTAGAAGTCATTACTAAGATGAAAATCGTATTTCTTTACGAAGTCCTATATCCTGTCTTTTTCAGCTGTTTTCTCAGCATTTTTTATGCGTATAAATTTTGCTCAGTTTAATGAGTGAAAACTACACACATGACGTGATTAGATGTATCATTCTTGAGGCTAACCGTGACCAAGTGTACAACTGTTTTAATAAGAGTTGTTAAATAATAATAAAGTGTCTCAAAGCTGTATCTTTGCCTTAACAACTGTCTCATCAAAAGGTGCACTACGATTTTTATTATTTGTGCATGCACATATTAAATGAAGACAAATAACACACACACAAACATACATATGCAGTGGTTGGAGCAGTTCCCTAAATGGCAGAATGGAATGAAGAGACCTTTAACAGAAAGGAGTTGTAGATGGCAAGCCTTGAAATGTGCCTGATCACAATTTGGGATTCTGGTTCAGTACTGATGCAACTGGAGGAGGGCTGCCCGTTGAACCAGCAGCAAGATTTTCTCTGCATAGGAACCTGGAGTTTCACTCTGGGTCTTCGCTCCAAATGCTTTCTATTGTACATTTCTGTGAAACAAGCTCCCAGTCTTGAGGGCAGCATGACATTCATGTGTACGCGCTTTAGACTGGTCCAGCAAGAATATATGCCGGCGCTTTTGGGAAAGGATGTGGTTTTCACTTCAATGCGAAGACTCTTATTAATGAAAGAAAAAATATACTTCAGATTCTTGAAAAAGGAAACCTGTTACAGGTGGGTAAGGTATAAATATCTGAAAAATACATCACTAAATGGTTTAAAAACCCTAGCATTATTGTCTTTGGGGCATAGAAGTAGCAAGAACTCAATTCAGAGCCCAGTGTAGTTAGCAGCAAAGTGCCTGCTGAGTTTGTGAATTCTGAATCAGAACCACTTTTGGAATGAAAGAGGGGTTGTAGCTGGATAAGCCAGAAAAAATAGTGTTGGCAGAAAATTCTTTTCATCATCAGTAATGAATTTGTTGACAGATAGTATGTAGAATTGAGTATGGACATTGCCTATACAAGAATTATTCAACCAAAACCAATAAACACCCTTTTAGACACTGTGATGAAAAAAAACATCTACAGTGAGAACAAAAATATCTTTGAGCTCCATAACTCATAATGTTTCGAAGGAGACTTATACTAAGAAAATTTACAGCTGAAAATTTTATGGCTCTATGCTCTTGTAGACTTAACCAAGAATAACATAAGCCCTGCTGTATCTAGAAAAACATCTTTAAGTAGCAAGGCAAAATAATTATCAGGCTAGTTTCTCCACCACAAAGGCAGCTGCAAAGATTTATGGACTAATTCTGCAGGCTGGGTTTTTTTTTTTAATTTAAACTACAGCTACCAATGAAAGGGAAGTGCTTCTGCAAAAGAGAGAATTATTTGAGATTATAATTGGAAAAAAAAAAAAAAAAGCAGTTTACAGAAAAGTAACTTTGAAAAATGACCTGAGGGCTGTAACTGTACACGATGGTTCTTATAGGAGCTTGCAGTTCCGAAGGTGTCTGGCCTAACCTGTTTCTCCTGAATGCAAATCCTTGGCTGAGGAAGTGGAAGGGGCAGCAGTAACCTTGTAGCTGGCTTTGTATGCTGAAGGAACAGGAGTTTGGCAACTGCGTAAGCAAAGTTAAAAACCCTGACTGATCAAACACCCCTTTCTTATCCAAGGAAGAGTAAAGTGCAGAGATCAAGAAAGCCAGAAATTGTAGTTGCAGCAGTCAAGTAACTCTACAGCTGGGAGGAAATAAGCTGGTCTCATTTTACTGTTCTTATTCTGCTGGGCTTGCTATTTCTGTGGACAAAAATGCAGTGGAAGGACAGGAGAAAGGAAGACAATATATATCACTTTACTCATTTTGCTTCTTTTGTTTGAGTGTTTAATCTTTTCTTATCTAGTATGTGAAGCATGGAACAGTGGTCCTTCCTGCTCCTCTTTTTAGTCAGCTCATCTTATATTACATCTGACAGACGCGTGGTTTCAGAGTTTGCTCTTCCAACCGTGCTCTGTTGAGGTGGACTTAAGTTAATATGCAGTTATCTTACACTCCCAGTTTTTGCTTCTATATATTGAGCTTGGAGAGTCAGTCCTGAAATCAGACAGGGCTCTGAACTTGCTTTCCTATAATGTCTGTGCAGAATCTGTGGTCCCTCCCCAGTAAGGGTCTAGTTGTTGACCATTAGGAATGCAAATACCACAGTTCAGGGACACTTTATTTCAAAGCTTATAGCCTCTGGGGATATTTAGTTTACCGTCATAAAAAAGATCATTTTCTTTCAACCACACTTGACAATGCTAAAGTTATTTTTTGTTACTTGCTGTTTCCCTAAATCAGCAGTTTACGTTCTGAATTGTGGATTCTGTCACAGCAGCCTCTATGAAAATTTCTACAGTTGAAATAAAACTTATAATAGCATTCTGTATTGTAGCTTTGTAGTCATTGTCATCATACTTCCTCAGAGTGAAGTTAGACATTCCCAGCCTGCTTTCATGAGCAAGGATGCTTCAGAATAATGTATATAAATTGTGTTTTATTGATCATTGAACATCTGCTGGCATTTAAGTATGTGGACACATAAGCACAAACATAAGCTTTGCAAGTTTGCATTTTTTGATGCTCATAAAATGATAATTTATAATCAAGTACACTGTGTTATGTTTTCTTTATCACCTTCATAAAGATAAAGTAATGTAAGCACAGGCTTGGATTACAAGACCATTACAAGATTGCAAAGACTTAGGTTTTATGATTTATGGAAGAAAAATTTCATTAGTTTTCCCTTCCGTCTGACACTGTTTAATTGCATTTTGCCTGCTGTGGCAAAGCAGATGTGCCAAACTGAAGATTGCAAACAAAATTGGAAGTGCCATAAAATACTATTTTCTTATGACGCATCCGTTGTCAAAGGTGGTGAGCAAATGGCTTTGTTCAGCTTTCTGATCATACAGTTTTGACCCATCCTTTCCAAAACTGACTAATAGAGAACACACACGCCTGTGCTGATACAGGATCTTTTTATAGCATATGCACTTCACACACAACTGTTGCTGGTACTGAAACCCTTTCATGTGACTAACTCTTGAGCAAGCAGTTGTGAAGAGAAAAGGGATAGTACTGGAGAGAAATAAAATCAAGGGAAGTGCACCCCTTATGGTTATGGGTATAAGAAATGTCTGCACATGAGGTGGATGCTGGAAAATTATGTTCTTATACGAAAATGTGGGTGACAGAAACAGAAAGCAACTCAGAAGAAAGAGCCTTTGTCTCATTTCCCAGAGTTATCAAGCCTCTTTCATGTGGCCCAACCTGATAAAATTCTCCAAAGCTGAAAGTGAGCTAAACCAAACATCCTAGCAGCATGTCCAGGCACGGCAACAGTAATGTTTGCCCCTTTGGGTTTACAGATTTACTCCTCTCCTCGTGTAGGTTGTTGGTTCAAACATGGGGATTCCTGAACCATGTGTTAAACATGGGTTTTTCTAGGTATGGTTTACATAGAAAGTCAAAGGATACTGAAAGATGTGACTGCAAAGCTTGTGAAAACATCACCACTTCACAGGGGTCTGGTGTACCTGAAGCAAAGGGAGAACAGATCTGTATTCAATATCTAGCTTTTGTAAGAAATGGTGGCTTCACTAGTCAAACTATACCTTAAAACACTTGAATGCCAATTAATAATCCTCTATTCTTGATTTTTATGATGTAAAATAACTGTGAAAACCTACTGTTAAATGTGCCCATGTTTTTAATGAGAAATTCACCCTTTAATCACCATCATGACAATGCCGATAAATTCCCAGGATATTTCTTCCTCACACCTTCTCTTTCCTACCCCTACAAGTGTTCAGTGCCTGCTCACCATTGCTCAGGAGCTAAATGCTGCAGATTCAGATACTATAGACCAAGACAAAGAGGTCACAAGCAGCATCTTGACTCCTGAAAACTCTTGCACCAAGGTAAGGGAGTGTGTCACTGAATAGCCTCACTAGAGGGCAGCCGATAAAACCTCTAGCAAGAAAGTTGGAAAAGCTGAATGCTTTTTTTTTTTTTTTTCTCTTTTTTTTCCCCCTCTGGATTATGATGGGATATAAAATTTGACCTCTGAAATTTCTGCTCTTACTCTGGCCCTGTGTATTTGTTTTTTCCATGTAGAGATGTAGAGAAAGATCCGCTCACTGCTTTAGCTTGGTGGGACTCTGCAGTTGTGACGGGACTGAAAAAATCTTTGTGAGGCTTTGAAAAAGCATGAATGTGACACACAGCACTTGATGATGAACAGGATGATTGTTCCTTTCCTGCCCTCACTTCTTTTCCTTGCCTACCTAAAGGAAAGATCACAACTTTTAACGAAATATGCATGGTTTGATACGTATTTGTTATAAAATTGCTTCCTAAATAGTTATTAAGATCCAAAGTTACTAAGGTATCACAGTTGGGGTTTTTTTTTTTCCTGTAATCTTTGTAAAAAATTGCCATCTTCAGTGCCTCAAGGTCATATCATCTCTGGTTTCATAAATCCTTCCCCGGTACCTGTTCTATCCTGTAACAACAACAAAAAAACTCTATTTCCAGAGAAATACAAGAACAAGATCCCAAGAGCTTCCAAGATAAATAAATTCTCTACATTCCATACATTCACCATGTAGTTTGTATTAGGTAAAAAAATTGCTTAGAAGATTTTGTGTGGTTCTGAGCCGGGGTACATTTTCTATCCCAACAAAAATGTCTTTATTTACTTGACCATATATTACACTGACAAGCAAAAAAAAAAAAAAAAAAAAAAAAAAAAAAAAACCAAAAAAATCAAACAAACAAACAAAAAAAAAGCATGTGTTTTCTCCAGTCTTCATGTACCGAGAACAATGTCTATCAAAAATAGTCCTTTAAAACATAAACAGTTTCGGAAATAAATACCACTTATGTTTATAAAGCACATTCCTCTGACTGTGGCTGCTAAACACTCTGCTCAAAGCAAGAGTTCACATTTTAAGCAATTCTGACTTCTTCTAAAGCAATTAAATGTATCCAAGCCTACTGAAATGTCCTAAATCCAATCCTGGTTTATGTTACATATCCCAACGCCACATTTTCTTCAAAGGCAAAGACTGACAAACAAACACTAAGCTGGAATTTTTCAGGTAAAGGTTCCTCAGAAAAATCTAGTCCATGAAATAAAATTTATCATAGAAGTTTTCATTTCACATCAACACAGTAAATAGTATGAATTAATATAGTCCAGTAAGCAATTAAACACAAATTTTCTCCTTTTAAGTCCCGTAATACTGGATCTGCTCCCTGGTTGAGTGATCCTATTTCATCCATCAGGAGAATAGCCTGAAGATACTATCGAAATAGCAGTTTATGGAGTAGAAACAAATAATACCTGATCAGAGATTTCATTACAAGTTACCGTGTTTTCCTGCCTCTCTGCACCCCACCAACTTTTCTAAAACCATCCCGCTTAGACCAGGCAATGGTAAGATATATTGCCTGGGAGTGGATTCTTTTTCATTGCATTCACACAAAATAATTGAATACACATGCTTTATTACTAGTCAGTGACCAGAACTAAAAATAAGACACAGTAGCCCAGACTACAGAGCTCCACATCTAGAAATACTGACACACATTCTCAGAAGAGGAGACTTACTCGCTTGGCTGGAGTGTGAGGTGACACTACCTCCCAGCCTCACAGCAGGAGGGGGCCATGCTCTCTGCTAAGCATGTTTCATTAACTCAGAACACACGCTGCCATTTATTTAAACCATATGGATGCATTTTATGGGGTTTTTTTAAGTTTCATATGACTGAGGCCACCGTAAATGCTATGTGTCTTTGCATATTTTCATTTCCTGAAGCAATTTTCTCTCCCATTTCAGTTAAGTGTAATCTCCACAAAAACGTGTTATTAATTACAGACGTGGGTTGCCTTATGTGTTATGATGTGTTCCCTCTGCACATTCACTTAAATGTCTGTTGTGAAAGTCATGCACACAGTGGTATTTCATCTATAAACTGTCTGAAAGAACAGTTAACATTCAACACTGGTTAAAGCTAAAATTCTGCAAAGAAAATGCTCAGTTTTAGTGACAATATTTTCCATACCCAATAGGTGCTTCATAACATGCTAAAGACCTGGTCATTTCATTGGGAAAGCTCACATACTTTCAGTTAAGTAATTTGCTAAAGTAGTTTGCTATGTCACAGTAAACAAATACCTTCTTATAACACTGAAGTAGGCAGTAAAAATCCCAGTGATTACAGTCCACTCCATCTTTATGTCTTCTATGAAATATCCTGCTGACTCCTACCAGCCACAGTGACAACTAGATTGACAGTAGCCCAACTCACTGGTGCAGAAACCTTTGAATCCCTAACAAAAATGATCCCCTTATCAAGTTCATATTGGCTTTAAACAAATAACACACATATGAAAGGGGATGTAAGTTGTTTCTGATTACTTTATTGGAATTTTTCAAGCGATTGTTTTCAATACCAGTCTGTATCGCTTCCAAAATTTCTATGCTCGTCTGCGCTGGGAAAATAATGACAAAGTGGGGATGCAGAGTATGCTCATGATAAGAAGAACAATAATCTAATTCAGAGGTGTGGCATTATTTTCAGGGGTGCCTAAAACTTCTTTTTGCCAGTCTACCACAAATACCCACTATTAATTAAGAGACTGGGCAAGTGGTTAACAGTCTCTTTAACTAGCAATTTTTGAGCAATCAGCAGGGAAAATTGTAAGCAACTGAAGAATTAAATCGGAGAAGGACTAAAGGCAGTGCAGTGCAGTCTTCTCATTGCTTCTCAACCTACTAAGTAATCTCCTCCATTGCAAAGTGACTCCTCTGACTGGATTGGTTTTTTTCTTAGGCAGAATTGATGATACAAGGTGCAAAGAAGTAAGGAATCTGGCCCAAGAGACTTTTAAAAGCCTGGTGGTCTAAAGCACTATGGGAATCATCCTATGCCCAGACTACATCTTCATGGAACACTTCATTATACTCCAGCATGAATAGAGCTGCTGTCACAAATGCTGACTGTAACAAAATAAATGTTTATCATTGCTGTACATTTTAAAGCAATCCCAGATTATTGTTCATTTATTAGCATCAGATTATTGTCACTAGGTTATGGTGCTGTGTCTCTGATGCAGCATAGCAAATTAAATCTATGGAGTCCCCCTGAATTAAATACCCAGTGTAGAGGTTTCTGAACTGTTCAATGGAGAGGTAGGGTGAAACAACACATTTAAGCAAGTTTCCTGCCTTCATGCAGTTTGGCAGACAATTAAATCCATTAATTAGATAGAATCCAGACTTTTGACATTAGTGCCCACACTCAGTGAGAAAGATCCTCTGCACTCTACTCCTGAAAATCTTATAGCCCAAAAGCCAGAGTGTGTGTGAGTGGAGTTGAACAGCATCAAATTGGCAGCTGGCTGTTGCCAAGGTAGATTTCCAGCTGCAAAAAAAGCAATCTAGACACTGTGTCTTCATTATGTTCCTCTCCACCAGCCAGTCCAGTTATCATTGTCAAATCTGAGTTATGAAGCCACTTCCCAGGTCTGGCAAGTGTTGCCCACTGCCTGCTGCCCCTGCACAACCCTGGTTTCTCTGTTTTGAGACAGGCAAGCCATCTGCAGTTGTGGCTTGTGTTGCCTCTACAGTCCACATACCCATCTCATTTCCTGTTCTTGTGCCTCAGTCGCAGAGAATCTGCATCCCTAAGGAAAACCTGTGGTGCAGCACTGGTTGTGTGCAAATCTTCCAGACTCTCTCGTAAATCTCATAATTTTAAGCAAGTCTGCTAGGCTCCTTACAAGGTTGAGGTGCCAGCCTAGAGGACAGTGACTGCGGTGAGGTGCTACTTGTTTGCATAGCAGTGACTGAATATCCCATTGTAGCTTGCATCCTGGAGCAGTCAAAGCTTATGTGTGACTGTAAATTGCAGGGATGCAGTGGAGAAGTAGGACACTTAGAGATCTTTTTTCCCCATGCAGGAGGTGTTGCAGAAGACCTAGGAAGGGTGTTCACACTGGCAGCCTTTTACACTGCAGCTTTTCTTTCTGCTCAAGCAGTTGGCTTACCCGCTTTTCTGCTACCCTATAAACAAAACATTTTGTGAGGGCAAGCTATGATTACAAGAGGATAACACAACAGGACCAGTGTTTGGCCCATAAGCTATTTTTATAGCGAAGGGCTTTGGTCACCGTAAGTCACATTAAGACAGAACCCGGAAAATAGGTGAACTTGGGTACTGCATATTACCTTGCACTCATTCCTTATCACAAAGAAGCAGTTCATGGCTTTGCCAAGAAACCAATGCCCTGTAAGTGATTCTCATCTCTGTTAGAAAAATAGACAAACCAGCTTTGAGTGAAGCTATGTATGTGATGTAGCCCACAGACATTGAGGCTTGAAGAATTAAGAGGCTTCAATGTTTTTTATTTCCCTGCCATACAGGAAACAAAGGTTTGCATACCTATACTTCACCCAAGTGTTTCAGGGCTATTTTTGTCTCATGAGTTAGACTCTGAAATTAGAAGCCAGTGGATTTACGTGCTCTGAAGCAAGTAACTGTATTTTAATACTTGATGAAAAACAAAATGCACCCCAGAGACATCAGCAACTAAATAATGTAACACTTTAGAAAACTTTATTTAAAATGGCCCTTATTTTCAGGATAGGAGGGAAAGAGTACAGTAATAACTTTTAATGTGTCCAAGGCAGATATCTAGAAGTGAGGCAGCAGAAGTCTCAAGTTCAAAGGATTGCTAATATAGAAAGCAGTGAACTATATTTTTAAAGAACTATTTAGTTTTTCATGGAAGGAACAGAAAAAGGAACAAATACCTTTTTTTGCAAGTCATCTCTCCCGGGGTTTCCCCACCTGCTGCGCAGCAATAAAGCTGTCAGCATTTAAGATTCTTATTTCTGGAGCAGACAGATTTTTCACTATGTTGCTTTGTACATTTTAGTTTCATTTGCAAAGCAATCTAAAGAAAGTCATCACCTGGAAGGCCTAAACCTCAGTACCGGATGCAGGAGACTTCAATGTCACACTAGTAGCATTGCTATAGCAGCCAGTTGAAGGTTTTGTAAGAGCCTAGACTGTCACTTCTGTTTTGCTCTTGCCTTTTTAAAGTTTAATGACACTTTAGAATTTGCCTGCAATTTGTGTGCTGTTTTCTAGTGCATTGGAAATGAGTGATGTTTCCAGTGGGGTGCCTGCAGCAGCACTGGGCTGCCTCCCTTTCCTCTGTCTACAGGTCATGTATGGTCTCTCTAAGCTTCCCTGGAATTACATTGATGCTAACAGTATTCTGTTTTGTGCTGAACCATAAACAACACTCTGAAAAGAATATAAAATCTGCCTCTTTCTTCTCTTTTTAAACTCTTCTATCTCCTTCCAACTTTGTTTCTTGATTTCAGTCATCTGTTACTTGAAGAAACGACTCCCCTTGAAAAGGAAACATAACGTTGTTTAACTCTCTGGTCTCTCATATTCAGAAGGGCTTTCAAGGAATTTCTAGCAAAAGTAACAAAAGCTTGCAGGATCTCACCAGGACCCATAGAGGCCATAAAACCCAAGGGGTGTTCTTTTCTCAAAGCCACACTGGTGCCAAGAAAATGTAAGGGCACAAGAGAGATTTCCAATGTGCTGTTTATGACAGACCAAGATGTTATGTGTCCGAAGCATGAAAAGTGCTTTTTAGGCATGTTTATTTTCTGCTAAGGACAGCATAATGTCCGTTTCCTCTCTGTACATGTGATTGCATTGGCATCTCTGGCATTCTGCAGTCTGAACCTGCACTTTAAGGATTTACTCCAGGTTAGAAGAGAAGAACAAAGCTTCTGAGGATACTGCCTACCTGAGAGCCTTCTGAGGCCCTGTGATCAAAATAGGTTGAGCAGGGCTGGTGCCAAGTGATAAAAATCTTCAGATCCAGATGCAATATCCAGCACTGACGTTGGGACATGGAATTTCTGTGAACCGCTGCATGTGGGTTACAATATCTGAATACATCTCAGAAAGGTGAAACAGGCTGGGAAACTATAAGCTGTTGAACCTCTATCATAATATGAGAGTTCAGTAATACATAGGCTGTTACTTCTGGATCCAAAGAAATACAAATGAGCTGCTGCCATTGCTTAGCTGTCACTGCTGTTCCTTCCCAGGCAAATATGTGGCTTTACAGAAATGTTAATTATGCCAAAAACAAAGGAAAAGTGAAGGAATGAGGAAAAAAAGGAACTGAATGACGAGAGGTATCAATTGAATGATGAGAAGTATCAAGCAAAAATGTAGAAACTTTAGCAAAATCCTCACAGGACCTTAGCAGCTAAATGTGAAAGTATAAGATGAACCACAATGGACTATTCTTTCCATTTTCCTTACACCTACATGCATATTTATGAGAGCACAAACTGAGTACAAAGGAAGCATAAAACATTCCCATTCTGAGCTGATAGCACTTTACATCCATTTTGTCTGAGTCTGGATGACTCCACAGGCTTAGGGGAAAAACCTAGGAAGAGCAGAGTCTGAACAGAGTGCAGTCATACTTTGCATGTACAAAGGTACTTAGTGATACAGAGAGATCATGTGTGGTTAAAGTTCAGAGAGAAAAAGACAACAGAAATAAAAACAGGATAAAAAGAAAAGAGAACCATGGAAACTAATCAGAACTGGAAATAAATGAGGCCCAAGGAATAATTTCTAGTAAAAAATACTTCCAAGAATACTGTGATCTCATTGTGGACAATTTGCAAACAAAGGAGGTGAAGAAGGTGAAAGGTCTTGGATAAATTATTCATTGAACACACTCACACATGTATGCAAGGGTTGAGGGAAGCTTATAAGCAGTTTTGATTTGTCTCCTAAAATGGTGTAGAGAATTGCCAAAGCAAAAACATGATGCCTCAAGACTTCTCTCAAACTGGAGCTTTCTTAGAACGTTTATCTCAACAGTTTTGATGGTATTCCCTCATGCCAAAAATGTGCAACCGCTGAGAATTGTTCCTATAACAAAGGAATATAGCATCTGTTATATTGGATTACTAACTGCAGCTATGTATTTTCTTGATGACTGATTCTGGCATTAAAATAATTCTCTAGATGTACACCTCAAGAAAAAAAAAAAATCACACTTAGTGACTGCAGTTCTTCAGAGCCTGCCGGGAAAACTGGATGCCTCAGGATGCATTCAGATAGCACTGAGTCAGTAGAGGCACATAAAATCCATCTGTTCAGAGACTTCAGAAGATAAATTTATCATTCAAGGCCATCATTTTGAAGATCAGATGCCAAAAATCCATTGCTAGACTAATATTTAATTGATAGTCTTATCTGGAAGAAGAGTTATAACAGACTCTCTAGGCAGACTTAGAGTCAATCAACTACTGTGAGATTTTGTCCCCCACTCTGTTGATCCCTGCATTTTGTTTTCTGCACAGAGAGGGGTTGTCTTTGAGACCATGAATCTGGTCTTTTTCACTATTACATCTGCATGTGGAGAACCACACGCACAAACATTTCAAAAAGAGGTGTTAAGCATTTGCATTTATATGATTAGTACACCCATGTAAAGTACTTGCAATCAAACTCTTATTTGCCTTCAAAAATATGGCCTAAATTCCTGTAGAAAATGACAAAATAAAATATTCTAGACAAAAAACAGGATTTGAAGAGTCATGTCTCTCCTTTCTGCCATACCCTTGACAGGATTATTGTGAGTGTGGGTATGAATATGCTTGAAAAGATGATACAGAAGCAGAGCATATTAAACATTACCAGCACTCATGCATAATTATGGGTTAACCAAAACATAGCAGATGTCACAGCCTGATTCCTGTCAGAGTGTGGAGGTATAGTGGCTCTAACCCATGGTAGAGCAGGGCAGAAAAGCCCTTTTGGTATTTGGTGGTGGAGCTAGGAAGCCAAAGGTGGCTGGGCCTGATGGTGGCAATGTTATTCTTGTGCTTTATCTGTCTAGTTGTCAAGCTCAAAAGAGCATTAGAGTTTGACCAGATTCATAACCAATTCAAGTCATAAGGCTACAGGTGAAAAAAAACCACAAAGGATATGTGGCATTAGTAAAAGAAATATCAATGCTGAGTCTCCCCCAAGTGTGACATGCCACTTTGAGAAACTTTGTAAAGAGACTTTTGACCTGTGACCTGTGCAGTCAGGTTTTAGATAATAGAATGTTAAAATTAAAATTTTGGTTTACCAGGACAAAGATTTCAGCCATGAGAATCTCTCCAATTACAGAGCTGAATCTGGTGAGAAGAGGCCATACCATGGTACCAGGAGAGTTAAAGAAACAGAAATTCTTCGTGTAAACAAGGGAGAGAGCAGCTCCATTTTCCCTCAAATCCACTTCTATGCATTCAGGCCTTGCATCACGAATAATCTAAATACCTGCTTAACTTCAAGAATGAGCACTCTCCCCAAAACCTGTGTCCTAAGGCTCTGCTTCCTTTGTCATGCAAGTGAGCTACCCTGCCTTTTATTGTAAAAGCCATGAAAAGATGAGATATATTCTTTTTCTCTACTTGCACACCCATATGTTTGTATAGTGATTACTTTCACAGCTAACAGATGCAATTATTTTGTGGTTCTTCAACAGAAAGCCAAAGTCATCTTATATCTGCATCTTTCTGATACAGACAGATGTGAGAATTTTTCTTCATTACTGCAGAAGAAAGTTTTCTCTGCTTGCCTTCCACATTAACGGTTTCTGAATTATTTATTCCTTCCTGGAGAAAAGAAGCAGAGCATTTTCCTCTACACACTGATCACTTCTGAAGCAAGATGCAAAATCTGATGGACCAAAGCTCCTTTTGGCACGAAAAGAGCTGATCCCAGCCCTTAATTAATCTCTGATTAATTAATTACTTAATTCCTAGTCATAAATAACAGCCCCTCAGACATAACATTTATTGGAATAAACTGAACTTTTATTTTGTTTAGTGGAGGAAGTGCAGAAACCACCTACGAAGAAAAAACTAAGACATTGATAGAGGATTTTGAAAGGTATGCATAATTAAGTATTACAGTAATTGACATGCCTCCTATTCTTAGATTTCTTTCAAGTCAGGAGTATATTTAGTAGATTTAGCTCTTCAATGATAATACCTGTTAATTAGCTATTCATTCCTGTATCTAGATCTTTGGAAAGCAATCTTGCTTTTTTTTTTTTTGCTTCTGGAGGTTACACTGAAAGATTTTAAATGGTTTCTGTTTGCCTCTCTAACTACAAAATTACTAATGAAATTTCGGAGTAGAATTTGAAAACATTTTATTCATTACTTGTATTCTCCTAATTCTACATTCCCAGATGTGAAAACATTCCTTCATATAAAGGCATAGGAAGTAAGATCCCTGCCCCAAGAAGATAATTTAATCCAAATATAGAGGATAAGAACAAAAAGATCGAGTGAAGAGGTGGTTGCAGATAGCACTGGAGGGCACACTGAGTGAAGTCCAAGTGGAAGGAAGACATCTGAAGAGAGTTTTGAAAGCAAAGAAGGAATTATCTTAATGAAGGGGTGTCTGATCCAAGTGCAAAATTTTGCTGGAGAGAACATAGGACTCATGGGCAGAGACAAAGACAAAGAGAGCACTGGGCAAGAATTGGGTGAGGGCTATGCTTCGTCCCCATTAAAAGCGATTTACTAATGTAATTTAAGCCAACAAAAAGCACATGTTGGCAAAAATAACTATTTTTCATCAATATATCAGTTCACCAAGTGATAAACAAGCAGCTTTATACACACACACACATACACATATAATCAAAACCTTTCTGTCAAAGAAAGATCACAAAGAGAAAAAGCAAACCTACTATAGTGCTAAAGACCTGAGAAAGTTCCTGCACAGAGTAGGCCAAAATGGTACCAAAGGACAGTGGAGTGGATGGGAGACAGTTAGGACACCTCACACTAGCATCTTTCTTTCAGTAGGCAGCCAAACAATGAGGCCTTGAAATGCCAGGGCATTTATTTGGCTTCAACACGCTGAAGAAAAGGAACCAAAGATGGGGTGAAATACATGATCATCAGAGGGGCAAGAGTGAAAAGGCAGTCAACTATGAAGCCTGTGATCCAAACTCTTGTATATATCAAGTTCAAACTGTCGTCAGATAAATATGGGCTCTGATGATTTCATTTATGCTGAAAAAAATCTTCTGATTCTGAATACTGCACAGTTTCAGATGAAAAAGAGATGTATACACTGAAAGAAAGCCATTAGATCTTCTGTTTTTAGAATGTGTGATGATTTCAGCTCACTTGTGTTTACAAACCCAGAGTGCTAACTTTTATTCTGGGTGTGGTGCTTTACTTAGTTTTTGGTGTGCCCTAATTATGCACATTTATCCATGCCCTTAGAAAATAAATCTTCTTCAGCTCTCTTTCTGCTTCACCTCCTTTTCAGCAAAAATAATGTAAACTACTTCACCTAGCTTCTGCTGATGTTTAGAATGGTGCAATTTATTTGAACAAGAGTAGCTCACCAGTAAATAACTAATAATCCTGGTTAATTTTGTAGACCATGATTTTGCAAGAGATTGTATAGATTTGTATTACACTTTTATCTACCAGTACTGAACAAAAACTGCAGCAGTGAGAACAGCTCTGAATTAAGAGTATTGTAGAATTAGAAATCAGACTTAATGTTTTGGCTTAGACATTGTAGTGACCTAAATTCAAAAGCTAATTTCTGTCTCAAGTAGTTTGCACTATAGATTGTACTCATGACTGCAATCATGCAACGGGAGATTATGACTTATCTTCACGAAGCCACTTCTCCTCTTTACAAATGACTCCTGCAATTCTATCGTCAAATAAGAGCATTATTTATTTATACAGCTCCCAAAAGTATGTTAAGCATTTGAATGCAGAAGCAGGCAGGATGCAGAAACGAGGCATTTTTCAGTCTGTCAGAACCAAGACTTTGCACATCAGCTGTTAATTTTTTTTTTTTTATTGGCAATTTGTATAGCACAGAACACTGTTCCTTATCTCTTGACAGTGAAGACTGGCAGGTACTGCTACATACTGTTTTAAACATGCAGAGCATGATACTCTATGCCAATTCAAAAATATTCACTTCTTCCAGAGAATGTTCCCCAGTGTTTTATTTGAGAGAAATTCAAGTCCAGAGCACTCTCTTTAATACAAGAAAAAAGCTCAGAAATTACATTAACAGAACTTATCCTGTAAATTTGTCTTTTTTGACTGACAGACCATTAAGGAATTACCTTGACATGAGTTTATTTATCTATTTGTAAATAAAAATGGAGCAACAGATATATTTCATTTGGAAATTGTACCACATGGTTCCATAATTAATTGAACTCAACTGCTCTATGATTTCATTTGTTTCTGTTAATGTAGAAGCATGTCAGAGCTTGCAGAAAGTTAATCACTGACACTAAGACATAAATGTTACACAGTGCAGTGCATCATTTCCCCATTTGTGCTGAGTGTGAATTACTGTGCCAAGAGAAACTTCAGTAATGCCCCAAATCCCTCATACCTTTAAGCACAGGTGTGCATCAGCTTGAGCTGAAATATAATACATTAAATAATTTGTATGTGTTATCTCAGAGATTAATTTGACCCATTCACCCTTTACATCTTCACCTCACTGACCTCCTGTCAGGTCCCTAGAGGGGTGCTCCTACTGACAGCACAGACATAACAGGGATGAGATTTTGTAACTCCCTTCTGAATTCAGATGTCTTCAAGGTCCTTATCTAAGCTTTGGCAACTAGATCCCAGAAATGACTTAGGCAAGCTGTAGGCAGCAGAGGCCAAAACTTGGCTCCACAAAATCATGCTGCTGCTGCTGAGCTGTGACAGTGCCTGACTTGCTTACATCCACCTCAGGCCGTGCCTATGGTACTGCTTTCAGAGGTGTGTTGGCTGGAGCTCCTGCTCTGCCCCAGCTCACAGGCAGCCAACATCTCCCAAGCCTGACCCGACACATAGCAACAAGACTGAACTAGAGCAAGGGCTGTCATCTCTCTTTTGCCAGCAGCCTAAGTAACCTGAAGATTCACCTTCTCAGACCAAGGGGTTTCAAATTCCCATCTTTTATAACCAGACTACTGTCCGGCCACTGTGGTTTGGTCAGCCTTTCTCTGGGTGAAGCAGTGCCACCCGGCAGCACAACAGGCACAGCTCCCATGCTGGGCATGGATTTTGCATTGAATGAAAACTTGAATAGCACCAGCAGTTGTGTCCTGTACAGAAAATCCTCCCCCTCTGTTGAACACCCTCTACCAGCAGGCTATAGCATCTGGGTCCTGCAGAAACTTGTAGTTTCTTTCTGCCCACATGGTAGTTGTGAAGGTGCTCTTCAAGAGACAGGACACAAAACCTCTTATGTGGAACAAGGTCCAGAATTCATGGCAGGTCAGAGTCAATGTTTTAACCAAGCAGACTATGAAATGAAGGGTAAACAGCAGCGCTCTGCTTCTACTAAAACAGAAAAAAAGGAAAAAAAAAAGAAGGAAAATAAGAAGACCCTCCCCCCTCCACCCCCCCCCCCCCCCCCCGCCCAGTCGTTTCCTGGAGAAAAAAACAATTATAGACATGTACTTCATAAAGAAGATTTCAGGCTGAGGATGCCAAGTGGATGGAAGTGCGTGACAAGGCTCTGAGACAAGCATCTCAGAAGTGACATCCCTATACCCAGCAGGACTGCTTGGAGGAGGGGAAGAAAGGCAAGATCCCTAAGGCAGAGTGGAAACTGGTGCTAAGATTATGCATTCAGTAAAAAAACAGGAGAGAGGACTTCATCTCTGGGGCATGGGGCCAAGAGCAACTCTGGAGTTTGCAGCTTGAGGGAGAAGGAGAGGGGACCTCTCAGCATTTTGGGGTAGGATTTAACAGTTCAGACTTCCTCGAACACTCCTATGTGCAGAGAAAGCTCTGTGTAAGCACCGTGCCCTTTCCAGATGGGGTTTTTTGGCAGATTCCTCTACTGAAAGCTGGCATGATCTAGGACTGCAACTCCCAGCAGTCTCTGAGTTGTGTTTTTTCCTCGCCTGGGAGCTAGAAGAAAAGGAGAGGTTAATCCACTCTGCTCATGGAGCTCACATCACCAATTCTTACTAGCACGCCTAGATGGAAAAAAAGGATTTTTCTTCCGCCCACAGGCTTCTTCTGCACTTGCAAAACCACCACTTCTTCTCTGACTCTATCATTAAAAAGAAGTGACTACTAACACTGAAGATACTTGTCCACAAATGTTCCCTCCATGCTGTCATGGTTTAATCCCAGCCCCATACTAGCTACTAGGAAGAAAATTAACTCTATCCCTACCAAAACCAGCACACATTTTGAAACGGCAGGGCCAGCTCAAAGTAGGAGCAACGTGACACATTTTGTTTTAAAGCTTGCCTGCAGAGAGAAACAGGATCTGACATCCTCAGAGTAGCATCTTTGGATGTGGAAGTATTGAATGTACTGAAAGAATAGGCAGGTGATGTGGAAGGATCATGAAAACCTATGTTAGTTTACTGCTTGGAGATTTCTTGCAGTGAAAGGCAGCAACTCTGAAGTGCCTTATTTATTCTTGGTGGCTGTTAGCACTTGCAAAATCACTGAAAATACTGAAGTCATAGGTGAGATAATGAAAGCACGAAGGCCTAATATGAATTTCTTCAAGGCTGTCTTGAATTGCTCATGAAGCTAGCCAGCACTGTTCCATCGGATAAAAAGTAACAGATTTTTACTATATCTTCTTGGTACACACAGATTTGGTTCTGCTCATCAGGTACATTTAGTATTTAGAAGATTCCGGCATTCCCCACAGGGATTTAGTATGAAATGTTTGCATGTCCTTCATTGCTAATGTGTAGAAATGTATTTAAAATGTGAGACAATATACTGATATGGCTAAAAGGAACAAAATCATGTCAACTATTTAACGCTGAATCAAGGTAGAGGCTTATAAAACAATTTGATGACTGATAATAGCAATATATAACTAATAATTATTTGATAACTAACTTGATAACTAACAGAAAAGCTACTGTTTTCTGCCCACTGGAAGATACCATGCTTTTGCTAGATACCAAATCTCACCAATCCATGCTCTGGTAACTGTACTTTCAGTTGCTGCGGCTGAACAATGGCAGATGGCCTGGCTCACAGTAAAGATATGACATTGAGTAACAGCGGGAGGGCCCATCCTGATAAAAATTATTTTGCAGAATATAGTACAAAGTTTCACATCAGAGGTCAGCACTGAAGTGCCATCCACGGTTTGAGCTCAGTGCTAGTGTCAGGAGATGCTACGGAGTTGGGGCTTTTCTTCTCCCCTCCCTCTCCTGGGCCCTTCTAACCCTCCTTATCCTAAGCCCAGGGACCCCTGACCATGCTGCCAGTGCTCTTCCTGCTTGTTGCACTCGCGAATGCCAAATAAATGAATGAGAAAGGTATCCCTCATGCAAATATTCCAAAACAAGATGCATGGCAAATGCCTATAAACAATGTTTGTTGTAGTTATAAAATCATAGAATCATAGAATGGTAGGGTTGGAAGGGACCTTTAGAGATCATCTCGTCCAACCTCCCTGCCAAAGCAGGTCCACCTGGGTCAGGTTTCACAGGAATGTGTCCAGGCAGGTTTTGAAAAACTCAAGAGAAGAAAACTTCACATCCTCCCTGCGCAGCCTGTGCCAGGACTCCCTCACCCTCATAGTAAAATTTGGTTTCCATATGTTTAAATGGAACTTTCTGTGTTCCAGCTCCTTCCCATTACCCCCTGTCCTATCACTAGGTACAACAGAAAAAAGTGATCCTAGCCAGTTCTCAGAAAACATCAAATATCTTAGAAATTAGTACACTCACTGATGCATTTTGAGAGGGATGCAGATGCAGTTCCTTAGATGTTAAGATCAGAGAGTCTCTTGCACTGAGTTAGAGGAAAGCATGAATCACTGAGTTAAAGCATGATTCTCTTTCCCCCCACTTTCCTCAGTCTGTCCTGTATGCTTTTGCTTACACCGAAACTGGAAAGCAGTCACATACAAATCCTCCCAGTCCCTTCTTGATAGTCACAGCTTCCATTACCAGTGAAGTATAACCTGACCAGTAAAGTCACATACAACACAGCAATGTCTATTACCAAACAGTTCAGATTCGTGTATATTCTAAGATACTTATTCCTGCCCCTCCTACAGCCACCTGACTGCAGCTTGCAATCTGGTGGATTGTCTGTCTTAGAAACTTTTGTTCCTTATACCCTGTAATGGGACCTCCACGGGGCATAGCCTGTCACATACATTATTTATTATGTTTGTACAGGGTTCAGTCTGGTGGAGACTGTGTGTTGGCAGCCTTTTGTTCCTGAAGAAAATGGTAAATAAAATGTTAAGTTGCCTTAGAAGTCAAATGAGAAACACAGCATCATTATGCCACTGAATAAACTGCTGGCACTATGTGCAGAAAGGTGTGGAAGCAGGCAGAAGGATGGATCCAAGGTATAGAGTAGCTCACATGAATATCTGCACTGAGAGAAGTCTGTAGCAGTACAGCCGGCATGGGAAAAACAAACAAGGAATGTGGTTTTTTACCATTTCTCACAACACAGATTGTATGATATAAGGCACAATTAATAAGATGACCAGACGGCAAATTGCCCCAGGCAGCATATGCGGACATTGTGGAGATCTCAAATGCTAATGGGTTCAAATGGGAATTTGATGAATTCATAGGAAATAGACCCAGGGACAGCTCCTAAACTTGATGGCCCAGATGCAGCCTCTGGCAAGCGAAGGCCCTGTGCTGGGCATTGCCAGAAGCTCAAAGGGCTCAGCAGAAGAAAGATCCTGTCCTGCTCCTTGCACTCTTTCCATCAGTGCTGGAAATATGTAGACATAATGAATCATGTAGTTCCTGTTTATAGGCTGCAGTGGTCCAAATGCTAATTAACACTAGCTGAAAGTCCACTTAAAAAGAGCAGTGAGAATGTGAGGTACATCTTTCTTCTGTCTGAGCTCTAGAGGAACACTTCCTTGCAGAAGCTGCTGAGGCAGCTTCACACAGGTGCAAGTGCCCTGACAGCTAGGTGATGGCTGTAAGCAAAGCCTCTGAAATTCATCAAAGGTTTTCATACTCTGTGACATACAACAGTTTCCTGCACCACCAAAGAAATCTTTCGCTTCCTTTTGTGTGTGAATTTTGTTAGAAACCGTAAGTTGCCACTTAGACAGATGGAGTACTTGAGTCAGTTCTTCTGCCATTTTCTTTAATAGCAAAATGGGATTTGTTGGGTTTTTAGGGAAGCTGGAAGAATAAGTCTGATAGCTCTACCATGAGATCTGTATTACTGACTAAAAGGATCAGAATCATATCTGATAAAAGATGAGGAAAATTGCCCATTCTAGACCAAGATGTGTATTTCTGTCTCTAGCTGTGAGGACAGTTGCTTAGAAATTAGCTATTGCATTAAAAAATATCTACATAATAGCAAATATAAATATAGTTTATAAATAGACACATTTGGGGAAGTGTCTTTACTCCTCATTTATCCAGGGCATGTGGACTAGTGTGATGATAAACTTAGTACATGCACATTCAGGATCTCTGGTTAGGCTACATGTTTGCCTGATTCAGCATAGCATGCTTTAATAATGTAATTCAATTCTTCCTCATTTTTAATGTTATTTCAGCCTGTTAACATAATTTGGAGAGCTATTATAGTTGTTACAGCTGCTAGTTTTGCTCTTAATACTGATTTCACTTATGACCTCAGTCAGAACTAGATTTAAAGTTTGAGATGATGTAAGTGAATAAGGATTATTAGATTTATTCATATGGCAATTTAAATAAGAAACTGCCTGGCTTAGAATAAACGGTAAATGAAAAATGCATGTGATTTATAGACCTGTCCATTTAAAAGATTTATACATAGAGTAGGATGATTAAGTAAGAGACAGACCTGATTATATGAAATATGTAATTTTTGTAAT
Source organism: Urocolius indicus (assembly GCA_013401255.1). NCBI lineage: Eukaryota > Metazoa > Chordata > Aves > Coliiformes > Coliidae > Urocolius > Urocolius indicus. The sequence goes on along the minus strand of WBNH01010554.1, from coordinate 81,289 downwards.
GCAATATTGGAAGCAAGCTGCTAAACAGCACCAGCATAACAATGACTGCCCAAGCAGCTTTTATTACAACATTACTGTACAGCTGGTATGCAGTCATGTAAACACAAGCAGCAGGCCTCTGGCCATGTCTTTTCCTTGCCAATTGGTAGATGATGTTATGTTCCCAAGAAAAGCATCTTCCTCTCCCAGTGACTGCACTATTCTCTCCCATAAGCAGGCTGCAGAACTGGAGCGGCTCTCAGGTTTCGCCTGACCCTCTCATTTAAGAGCATAGTTTTCTTACATGTTTCTGCTTTCCTGTGAATGTGTGTTCAAACATTCCCAAGGCCACATGTCAGGATTACTGATGTTCTGCCATTAAACTATCCTGTGTCAGAAATATGTAGAGATTCCTGAGACTTGGCAGTAGCAATCTGAAACTGAGAAGGTCCAGATATATCGTCACAGAAACAACAGGATCAGCAAAAATCCTTCTACCTTTCTACCCCATATCAGAAAGAACAAGATCTTCCTTTGCTTCATCAAGCTTGAAAAGTAAAAACAAAATGTATGTATTTCAAGGCTGGAAGAAACTGTTGTAATTATTTAATATTATTTATTAATTATTGAATATTCCTACCTGCAGAACACAAGCCACAGACCTCCATTCAGCAATTCCAGCAATTCTTCATTAGTTCAGGGCTAAAGTTCACCACTAATACAGTAAAATGCCTTTGTGAATAACACAGGGGGATGGTGCTTTAACATTGTTCATGTCAGAGCATTACCACAACCTGTTGTGTCTCCTAAGGCAATATCTGATCATGTAGGAATAAACCAGCAACATTACTTGTGGTTATTGTGGTATTTTTGTGCATACAGAGATGGAGATTTGAAGACCACATGGGAAACATACATACATACACTGTGTGTAGGAACACTAGGTTGCATCATTCTATATGAATTAATACACTTTTTATGAGAAAGTTTAATGAATGTGTTCCAAACCAGGGGGTCTCCTATAACATAATTTGCATGAAACAGAATTGACCCAGAAAATTTTAATCTAAATCCCAATCTGATTTGTATGAAGTAATTTAATTTCCTCCCCAGTAGTTATATGGATTTTATCAATTACACCAATTAAATTGTCAAGCAGATTTATTGACCAGTCATCTACAAGACACTTTCTTTGATGTACTATTCTGGTATCATCAACTGGTCATGCATGTCTAGCCTTAGTTTTTGATGTCATTATGTGCAGCTGAATACTCAAAATAGAAGGTTCTAATAAATGAGTGGTGTGAACGAAATTTTGAAATGAGGATGGAAAGCTCCTTGTTTTGAATTGAAGGCACAAAATTACAGGTAATGGCAGATGCAATCAATTTAGCCATCCTACATGGAAAACACACATTTGATTTCTGACCTCAGGGTTGAACCTCAGTTAGAGTTCTCCATGCTAATAGCTATTATCTAAACGTAACCATTCAAAAATGCATATCCAGTTAATTGTGTATATTAAAACTGAAGCATAAAATTCAGGGTTGGTTGTGAACTTGGAACCTGTGTTTTACATCATGTTGGATTTTCTCTATTGGCTGTGTTCTAAACAAGTACAAGTGGCAAATCATCCTGAAATAACCTTATTATCCATCTTGAATAATTTTGTTCTTAAAATAAGTTTTAATTTGTTAGAACAGATTACTAGAGTCAGACATCTTGCTTCCATTGAGCAAGTCATGGTGCAGCTTCTGATTTCTTTATAATGTTTTCTTAATTTCCTTCTACAAGTTTGCCAAGAAAATGAGAATAATCCTGGGAAAAAAAGAAAAAAAGAAAAAAAAAAAGGTCAAGAGGTTACAGATTTTTGTAGTCAAAGAAAAATCAGAAGTATGTAGTTGCCAAGAAAAGGGACTGCTGTGGAGCAAATTCAAAAGTCTAAACAAAAAAAGTGAATGCAAATTATGAACTTGGCACCCACTGGAGTGTTTTGGTCCCCATTTGGTTACTGCAGCTAGACATTGTGAGAGAAATTTCTTCTTAGGACAGGTAGCTGGTTGCTGACTGTTATGAAATCAGTCTGCTAGAGGCCAGGCCAGCAAATGCAGCTCCAGATAGGACTATGATGAAGGCAATAGGCCATATGTTGAGCTTTGTTAAAGTCATGCAGAAACATGACAGGTTAGGAAACAGGAGAAAAAGTTGATCCCAGACACATGGTTTCCTTTCACAGAACTTCAGCCACCAGTCTGGTCTCCAGTGTAGAGTAGCTCTTTTACTCATGAAGCACCTGAAGGTGATGCTGATGGGAGGAATTGTGCAGGGCAGTGAGAAGTGGCATCTGTGCTTAGAAGGAAGTCATTATAATGCATATTTTCCATACAATTCTCTCCACTTTCTTATCTGCTTTGTGTAGCTGGAGCAGCACAAAGTTGAAGAAGTCGAGGGTGCATTTGGGCCTCCAGTGGGGCACAATGTAGACATGATATTGTGGAATTACTGGTTGTTTTCATCCCTTCTAGGAATTCCTTATCTATTTCAGTTTGCAGAAACTTAAAGTGATAGCCAAAAAGTGACTACAACTCCCTCGCTCCTGAGTCAGACATCTCACCTTGAGTAGTGCAGAAGTGTTTTTACTGGTCAATTTTGTGATGCTTTCCCATTAAAGTTCAGGGGTAAAGAGCCAAAACACATATGTCAAAATGCAGGGAGTAACTGAGCTCTTGTCAGCACAGCAGCAGAGTCAGCAGAAGCAAAGGCACTCTGAATCTTAGGGAGTATTATTTTTGGGGGTAACTAAATAGTCTGTGTTTGATTTCTGGTCTTTGGTGCTTAACCTAGCTGTAATTACCCATGACTGTGATTTAAGGAGACAGCATCTCATTCCTTTCTCCTCATCTAAGAGTGGATTTAAAAAAAAAAAAATCTATTGTTTAAAACAGAATCAAGAACACACTGGTGTCATCTGAATGACCCCAGGAGCAGATATGGCAGGGAAGAAAGAACCATTATTAAATGAACTTTTTAATTAGGCAGGACAGCCTCTGACACCATGGCAGGAGGGAAGCGAGGTCAGGAGTGAGGTCTTTGTCTTGACCATGAGACCCTACTCCAGGATAAAGACTGACAGATCTTGTTTGGTCTCAAAGAAGGTGATATGAGGGATATGAGTTGGCAGGAATTCATGTCTCCTGCTCTGACATCTCCTTTCAGCCACAAACTGCTGATGCTGCCTCGTGGGCTGCAGAGCTGGCAGCATGTTGGTAGTTTACCAAACAAGTGTCTCTACTGTTTGCATCAACCCACAGATCCGTGAGAGGTGGTTTCTTTTGTCATTTTTCTCCTGTGAAGAACCATGCTGTTCAGACATTTAAACCATCCCCTACCTACCAGATGACCAAAAAAACCTCCAGGTTTGAAACAGTGTCAAATTTTTGCTAATGTTTCCTTGCTTTAAGTCTTTAGAGATGGAGAAGGATTTTTAGAAATGCTTAAGAAAGTGCCAAATAAAAAAAGTTATACTCAGGAATAACTTTTATTCTGTTAATTCTGTGAGTGTAATACACACTGAGACAGAGGGGAATGATTTAGCCAACTTAGCATTGGCACATAAATGTCATTCTCTGTCACTAGCAGACCATGTGTGCATTGTTGGCTCTTCAAATATTATTGTTGTTGCTATTGTTTTCATCCTTGTTGGTGTTTTACCAACAGCAACTATATTAAGGGTTTTAAAAGAAATGTGAGATACAAAATCACAGAATCATAGAATCATTGAATGGCAGGGGTTGGAAAGGACCTCTAAAGATCATCTAGTCCAACCACCCTGCTAAAGTAGGTTCATCTATATCAGGTCATACAGGAACATGCACAGGTGGGTTTGGAAACCTCCAGAGAAGGAGACTCCACAACCCCCCTGGGCAGCCTGTGCCAGGGCTCCCTTTTCCTCACAGCAAAGAAGTTTTCCCTTGTGTTCAAGTGAAACTTTTTCTTTCACTTAAAAACTCCCAGCAGATATAAGGAGTTTCAGCTTTTTTATTTAGGCATGCATAGCAGATGCCTTCATACATGTTCATCACTTGGAAGAACTGATGCAGAAGACATTTAGCAAAAGATTTTCAATCTGGCAATGGTGAACTGTTTTGTATAAGTTGTTCAAGCTATAAAGGACGCCATGGGAGAAGACAAACAGATTCCTGGAAGAGACTAATACTGATGCTGAAAATATCAACAAAACACACACAAAAAAGAGAAATGCTACCCAAAGGATGTCCAGGTAAACAGCATTGGTAAGTGCCTCTTCCAAGAGAAAAAGACAGTATGATAGACATACAGGCACTGTAAAGGTGGCAGCTGTTGTACTAATCTAGATCAAGACCAGTAGGACATTTTCTACTTTTTCCACCCTTTCTCTGGAAGCATCCCAAAGCCAAACAGGTTAGAGTGTATTGTTGGCAAATAGCAATCTGATATGAGAGATCCGTGAGTCATATAGATTTAAGATATCAAAAAGAAAAAAGAGCCAGAAGGAGATTCAGGAGCCTTAAAAATGTTTTAAAGGTACAGTTACAAAAAATTTGTAATCACTAATAGGCAGTGAAGTAAGTTTCAAAAATTGCTCAGACAGCTAGCGATAACATAAATGCAGCTTCAGTAAGAAACCTTACAGCTGATTTTTTTTTTCCTAGGCATAACAAATTATTTTCTGACGTGTAGATTCCTAAATGCCTAAGAATCTATCTTTTGACCTGGCATAGGCCTCTGCCTAAGAGAAACTCCCAAATTCCAGTTGAAATCCCCAGCCCAACCTAAATTCCTAAAATGCTAAATCATTTAAGAATGAAGTAAGCTTCAGAGCTATGCAACTCTTCTTGTTTCAGCAAATTCACTCGGGTCAAAATGTATTTGTTATTTAGCCATGAACTCCATGGCTGGCCGGGTACTATCTTTCTAAGTGCTGTGGCTGCAAAACACAATGCAGTCTCCCCTTTCACCTTGCACTATCTTGCTTTTCTATCTTGAGCTCTACAGTCTCAGTGACAAATTGTTCTTGGCATACTACTGCATCAACACAGAGAGAGAAACCAAAGAGATTTGTTTCTTCCAAGAGCTTTCTATGAACAGTAAATACATCTTGAAAGTAGCAAGTGCTCTGTCTTTCCTATTTTCCTCTACTTTGGCAGTAGCACAACTATCAAGACACTGACTCCATCTAAAAAGTCAGGACCTCTTATCAATCCCATCACATATCTCTGGATCCTACAATGGAAGTGACTACTTTAATTGAAAAATAATTGGAAATTCGGTTAACTTCTACTAATAATTGCTAATTTAGTATAGCAAGCAATGGCTTTTGTCCTCTTCCCTTCCCAGCTCCCAAACCAAGCCAACTCATTCCTGCCACTTCTGTCAAGTGATTTACTTTCTGCATTTCTGTATATTTTGTTCTGATCAGGATTGTTTACAGGATATCCTCCTTGGATTGTTTTTCAGGTTGTTTTTTTTTTTGGTTTCTTTAATCTTCTTTTCTTTAGCCTTCAGTTGGTGTCCCTGATGTTCTTTTTCTGGTGGTGTTGTCTTTTTGCTTTGGATGTTGGTTTTTTTTTTTTAATTTATTTATAAGGAAAGATCAATTGCTTCTCACTTATTACCCTCTCCAGGAAGAAGACAAGTGTTCCCTGAGTCACAATTATTTCCACTAGCCTTGCTCTCCAAAGGGGTCTGTATATGCATGTGGTCTCCTGCTCTGGCACATGCCATTGTGACTGTGTTGGTAGGACATATTCCTGCTGAGCCATGGCCTCAGCTGGTCCCCAGCTACTATCTGAAGAAGGAAGAAAGCATTAAGGCACAGATTCAAAAAAACCATTCTAGCACCCATCTATACAGGGCTGCTATCAATTGTCCTTGCACTGAGATCCACTGATGTAATAAAAAGAACACAGAAGAAAAAGGAGTGGATTTTCTTGAGCTAATGCTACTGGGTCAGGGCAAATAGGCTTCTTCAAAGAGGATGGAGAGGGAGCTGGATTTACCCAGGCATGCCTCAAAGGAGGCAATGTTGGACTTGAGTTGGCTATTTTTTGAACTCTGTGTAAAGCAGGAAAAATGATATCTTCCTGGTTTTAAAAGGAATTGACATATATTTTATTTTCTCCAGGTAATAGAGAGAAATACAATAAGAAGATGAGCAAGGGTATGGCCCAAAACAGAAAACCCAGACCTGTCACTTTTCTGTGGGAGCCTGTTTTGCATACACAGAGTGCCTGCAAGAGAGACAATTCAAGTAACTGTTTGGAGGAGAGTCAGCAGCTTGTTGAAGTTGTCAGGATGAATCCAGAGAATATGTTGCAAAAAACAAGTGAGTTGCAGCTTCACATCACTTCTTATTGCCTGCTTTTCTAGTTCAATCTGTGAATGGGTGGCTCAATGTCCAGGGGACAAAGCTTTTACTTTTTCAGTATCTTGAACTTACAATCTTTACGTGTTGTGACATAACCAACTTCCCATGCCTAAGTGTATATATCTGTATATATCTCTTGTGAGGGAATGTACTAGGAGACAAGGCAGGAAAGCATGTACATATTACAGACCTGTTCAAGAGGATTTCGTGAGCCATTCTCCCATGATCTTTGTCCAGCTCAGCCTCAGCAGCAGCAATGCAGCTATTTCAGAGCCCTGCCAAAGGATTTGTAGTAATTTGTAGTTGGAGTTTAGTAAAATACATGATCCGTCCGTGTATTTATAAGGTGATTCCATTGGTATAGTATCTGTGTATTTGACATAAAGGAGAGATGGTTTGAGCCATGTGGTAAAAATGACATGGAAAAAGGAGTCCTAGATGTGTGCTCAGTTTGTGCCATTTGATTCAGAAGATGCCAGATTTGGCCACTGCAGATTCATTCTCTTTTTCTCCTTTCTGCCCATGTAAATACTTTCAATTAATTAACTTGTTCAAAGTCCAAAACACAAATGTAACCAAAATTAACAAAGGAAAATTTTCTTCTATTTGTTTTATAGCTAAGCCTGCTAGGGCCAATAACTGAAGGCCCTTATGAATAGAAGGTTTCACAAGAGAGTGGTTAAAACTGGTATTAGTTGCAGGATCTCTGATGTGGCAAGAAGCAGGAAAGCAAAATTAGAGCAGGGGCACCCATTAGGAAAGTAATAAAAATGTCCCTACTTGGTTGCAGTCAGGGTGACAAACTAATGAGATGCTGAAAAACCAGTCAGATAACAAAGTAGGAAAATGATTACAGTCTAAAACTAGGTGACAAATTCATGACATTCATATGTTTGTAACTGACAGTATCTGCTTGCTCCAAATAAGGGTCTGAATGTAACATTTGCACCAGTTGCTGCAAGGATTTCTACTCTGTTGCTTAGCTCCCACAATAAACACCCTGATGCTAAAGAGCCTGTCCCTTCTTCTCAATACTGCCATGAAGTACAAAGGCATGCCGGGGAACAGTGCACCCATCTAACATGGCAGAATCGATACCAAGTAATTGAGTAACACATTTATTAAAGCTGATGTTAATGCTTCTCTGGAAGAAGGTTATCTATGAATTGCCTACCTTGATTAAAAGTATGTTTCACAAGAAGCAGGTTTATGAATTGAAAAATAATCAGAAATGATGCATGAAATGTCACATCCAAGAAACTTCACTGATGTGTTATTAAACAAAATAAATCAGAATCTAGCGGTAAGGAAAACCAAACAGCTATTTACTAGACTCGCTGAATCTAAGACTAGCAGAGTATTTAAAACTATTGAGACATTTCTCTGACATAAATGACTACAGATGCTTTTAGGAGCTGCAAACAGCCGATATGTAATCTAAGCTCACCTGCAGCCTCATATGTGACACACACTCTTTTTTTTTTTTTTTTCCCTCTAGGAATTAAAACCAGGAGTCTGTTAAAAATACTGTGATACTACCCAGTGTGGACAATGGTGCTCAGGCCTGGAAACTCATCTTCACAGTCAGAGTATGGAAAGTCCATCTCTGAGGCTCAGTGAAGGCACTCTGAAACAAAAAGTAGGGTCCTGCGTAGATAGGGCAGCTCCTCCTTGTTATCAGGAACTTGCAAAGGCCCTAAATCCAGGCAGAGGGCAGACGTGGCCACTAAAGATGCAAGTCCACACTCCTTATCTGCTCTACCATTCCCAACTGACAAACAGAAAACTGATGAGCACAGGTTAATTCAGCTAAATCATCTTTACGTACAGTCACTGTTACATGACAATTCTAATCTAGCAGAGTCACCATTACACGACAACTTTTAGCCTGTACAATGAGGAACATCCTGCACTAACTTGGATCTCCCTCTTGGCCGGTCTGAGACCCTTCAGCTCGCTTCCACCTGACTCCCACAACTCAGGTAGTACACACTCCTCTCTCTGTCTCTCTCTCTCTCTCTCTGTTTCCTCTGTTTAATGTTGACTTTAGTATAGTTACAGGATTTTTTTCAGTCAACCTCTGTGTTCCATGATCCGAATCTGTAATATGAATAAATGTGTAACAAAGACCTGAAAATCTGAATACATATATATATATATATATATATATATACACTTAGTGAGTGAAGGTAATACATTTTTTAACCTCGCAATAGTGTCCATTGGTTCATCTGCCCAGCTACACTGGTGCAGCAGAAACAACCCTCTACCTAGTATTCACCATTCCAGCCTAAGTTACTTCTAATTATGCAGATGATCAGAATAAATCTATGACTACAGATGTGTTTATTTTGGTGGTACAGTGTGTCATTTTATTGAAAGTGGTAATATTAGCATATTTGCCTTCTTGTTGTAACACCATATCCAGGCTGCATGCCTTGTGCAGAGAAGAGTTTGGGGGACTGTAAGCCACAGGGAACAACTCTCCATTTGAGTAGCTCAGCAGAAACTCAGAGAAGTTACTGCAAATTGAGGTATGAAAGGAGAAGGAGGCCTTCATTTTTACATCATAATACTGTTCAGACTTAGAACAAGCTTTTAGTTAGACCTAGGGGTGTTGGTTATCTCTTTTCCCTGATCAATGAACTGCCACTGCAGACCAAACCAATATCAACTGTCATGCTTGCTGTTGTGCCAAATTTAGTCTGGGGAGATCTCTTATTTCAGGAGTTCATGCTAAATGAAGTATTCATGCTACACCATCATCTATGTAGTGGTCTTCTGCATGTCAGACAGAGTGTCTGATATGCAAAACAGCCACAGCATTGACTAGCAGAGGGCATGTGAACTCTGACACCAACACCTTCTCTGTGGGTCACTGCTAACCAAGCACACCTTTACTGATCATCATGTGAGGGCTGGATTTTAAATCCCTGAATATTGAGAACCAGAGACCTGAATGGAATCCCTAAATCTACCACCATAAAATCTCTTCTGATTGAAGGCTAGATCCAATTTCATGTAGCTGAGCCAGCCTGACAGAGGTTTCAGCCCCTCTCTAGTGTGTGTTGCTGAGGATCTTAAGAACCACGACACAAAACTCAGTTCAGATGAAAACATAACAGCCAAAAGCCACTGCAACCGTGCATTTTAAACCCATCTCAAAGGAAAAATCCGAGGAATGGAATGGAACCTGTTTAACATACATTGCTGTAGTGGCCTACAGTGGCCACGAAGAGGCTCTGGTCTCCCTTGAGGAGCGAGATGTGCTAATTTGCCTGTCCAGCGCTGGGTCAGGCAGGAGAAGGGCCCCGTGCTGGAATACAACAGTTAGGCTTCAGAGAGCATTGGGGATGCACTGGGCATAGCCACTGGAAAGTTAATGAAAACCTAACACTGGTATCTAGCCCTGAGATGTATCCAAAGGTCACAAGACCTCAAAAGTCTTCTCCCACAGCATATCCACCATCTGCTTCAAAACATGCTCCTTTTTCCACCTTCTCTCTTGCAATAAACTGTGGGTTATATTGATATACATTTCCTAATCACTGGAAGAGTGGATTTACAAGTTTAAAAATTATTTGCAAAGGTTTTGACTGTGCAGGAAAAAGAAAATAAACAGTAAAAAATATAAACAGTAAAAAAATTAAACAGTAAAAGAAGGAAAAGGTTAACACCAATGAACAAGGTGGAATGTAAGGACTTCTTGTGGTAGATGTCTATCCTGGCATTTGTGCCATGCTTGATAATGTGAAGCCTTCTGCATTTAGCTTAGGACACATACACTTTGTATTTTTTTTTTTCACAACAGCAAAACAAACATAGTTACCCTCAGTTATGCTTCCAGGTAAAAAGCAAACATCTCTGTCTTGGAAAAACAAACAAACAAACAAAGCTGACCATAAAGGAGACGATAGTAGATCTCAGTTTATTGAGACTTTTGAAAGAAAACTGGTATTTGACTGGAATTCAAGAAACAAGATGCAAGAAAATAATATATTGTAATATGCCCATTGCATAGTATCATACTGGATACAACGGGGAAAAAAAGAGGGAAATGTCATCAATGATAACAGAAAAATAAGAAACTGCACCCATAAGAGTTATCACCAAAGAACTGAGGCTTTCAGGGTCCACTCGAAGAGCCTTAAGCCCTGTAAATCCCCGAACAAGTGTGAAACATTCAGGTAAGTAGGAAAAGTAGAAGTGATGAGAAGTGATAAAAGGCCTTTTTTTCGGAGGACAACAGAGAACAAAACATCTGGAAAAGATCTCTCTAGGATGTGAGAACCTAAGTGCCAGTAGAGCTAAGTAGATGTGTTGTGGAAAATGCAGTTCGATGGGTGGGAAAGCAAAAGCACTGGATAAGTAATTAGACACCAGGTTGATTGTAATGAGGGAAAAAAAAAAAAAAAGGAGTAACTATATTTAAATTTTATTTGGAGATCCTAAAAAACGTAGAAAAAAAAAACGCGGGAAAACCCCCAAACCTTACTATCGGAGGCAAGTGGAGAATCTCTTTGCATTTTTTTTTCCCCTCCTTCCTCCTCCCCTAGCTACTTTCTGACTCACGTCGTTAGTTGCCAGCTCGCTCCATCAGCCGAGGGGGTTGAGCTGACAAAGTGCGGGATGCCGGGGTACCAGCGTCCCCATCCCGCCTCCGCGCCGCCCCCCGCACGGAGGGGTTTGTTTCTGCCTGGCCACGGCAGCAGGTGCGGCGGTCCCCCCACCCCGCACACGCGTCCCACGCGGGTACAAGGACCACCGGGGCTGCCGCCGCGGGCCACTGACTCCCCGAGCCTCCCGAGGCGCCGCGGGCAGCCGCGGGGACCCACCTCAGCCCTGGGCGCCGGGGAGCTCGGCGCTGCCCGTCCGGGCGGGCCGCTCCCGCTCTGCTGCAGCAGCAGGAGGAGGAGGAGGAGGAGGCGGCCGGATGGCGGAGGTAAAGGCGGCAGCGGCGGCGGGCTGCGGGACGGCCCCGGGGCGAGGAGGCGCGGGCTGTCCCCGCACGGCAGGGGTGAGGGGCGAGCGGCGAGGGAGCACGGTTTGCCGAGCCAGACGCGGCCAAAAGAAAGCGAAGAGGGAGGGAGACTCGCAGAAGGGAGACGGCGGGCCCGTGCGCTGCCCATCCACGCCGCGGTGGCCCGGGAGGGAGTCGCGGGCTGCGGGGAGCGAAAGCGAAGCGGGCGCACGTTGGAGCTGCGAAGTAGCGTGGTGGCTCTGCGAGCCTTGCAGCGCTGCCCTGGGCTGGGCACGCGCCCGGCCACTCGTCACCTGCCGGGCAGCGCCGCGAAGGCAGCACCGACTGCTCTGCTCGGCGCTTCCTCTACGGTCGCGTGTCGTTCTTGATGTGGGCACACAGGCAGCTCAGGAATGCCTGGCGGCTGCAGAAATGCAGATGCTCTGCAGTGCATCAGGATGGGGAGCAGACCTGCAGCACTCGCCATGGGGACTGTACATCACAGTCTCCTAACGACACTTGGCAGAAGCATTTCTCACGTCTTGGGAGTGTTACTGTGTCAGCGCTAACCTCCAGCCTGCTCCGATTGCTGTTGTAGGAGTTTCTAATAGTGCGTCTTCTGCTGAGTGGTGAGGTTTGGACTGGATCCCTCTTGCTTTCTTAAGGAGCCTGGGTGCAGCTGGATCCAAACTGAGCCCCCGGCCATAATGAAGAGTTCAGACTCCAGGTTCTGGCACAGTCGGTTTATGACAGCTCCAGCTGAAGCACCTCTATCTATAACGAGAGCGCTCCTGAGCCAAGAAGCATCTGGCAATCCCCTGACAATCCAAGGTCCTCTCCAACTTTAATATTTGAGGCTTGGAGTCTTGTTCCTTTCTTGGCCTCCAGCTTGTTTCTGGTTTTACCTCATAAGTTGATTCCTGTTGCTTATCTTGGCAGTCCTAGTTTAATGCAGATTTGTAATCCTCTTATCTTGTCCGCACTTGGTTGTCGTTAGTGTCCCCAGTCTTTTGTTAACTTCACGCAGGACTATTTCCACCCCCTTCCTTAGTTTATCTCGGTTTTTAGCACCAGAGGACCCCGAGTGCTTTGTCCCTCTGAAGTTTGTGGCCTCAGGCCTCAGCACTCTGATAGCTGTTCAGCTTTAGCAAGTTTCATTTCACCCGGTTTTTACACAGTTAATTGGGATATTTTGCAATCAAGTTATCTTTTATTGCCAACAGTTATCAGAGTCGCACCTTGAGCAAGAAGTGGCCGGCAGTGGTGGCCGGTTGCCTCGTTTCGGTGGTGCAGCATGCAGCTCTTACAGCCCTGTTGTGCCTCAGATCCCTGACCTGCAGAAGAGCTCTGCAGGGCTGCAGCTCGAAGATTAGCCGAACCATTCATCTGCACAGACTGCTTTTCCGAGTCAAAGTCGCTAGTGGGCATAGTTTCATTTTTCCTGAGTAGTTTATGATCTGAGACTTTTTTTGATACAGTGTGTGGATACAAAAGATGCAGTAATGCCAAGGTGGGGGTTTGTAACTCTGAAGTTCAGTACATTTTGAAACATCAAGTTGAGCTACCAACGTTTTTCAACTTGGCTTTGAATTGTAATGAATAACTGGTTCATGTGAATTAACGGACCAACGTCAACTGGTAATTGTTTAATTTGTGTTGCATGGTATGTTTTCTTTTTTTACTCTTCTTTTCTTTTACCTCCTTTTTTCTTTCTTTTTTTTCGTTTTTAATTTCCCCATGTGTTAGGGTTGGGTTTTTTTTTTTTTTTTTTTTTGTAAAGTGAACTAATTCCACACCATAACTGTAAGGGATTCCTCCTTTTTGTGGAGAGGATTAATGTCTTTGATAAATGTAGGTCTGGGCCTCTCTCTTAAGCACACTTTATTTAAGTGAAAGAATGATTACAGCAAGATAAGATAGTGTTCAGTTCTTGACCTGAAATGTAAATGGACTCCTAAGTGAAATCCCCACGTCTCTCCCACCAGTGCATGACAGGTCCAAAACATGAATCAGCAGAAAAAGTTGATGTTTGTTTAAAAGGTGATCTCTGTAAGTTTGAAGAAATCTGCTTGGCGCTGTGAAAACGTTACTGTGACAGTGTAACGGATTTCAAAGCGATTTAGCTGATTTATAACCTTTGTTTTCCTTTTGTAAAAATAGACCCGAGCTGTTTATAGCAGTTCTCTTATCCACATTGGATCAGGACAAGGAGTCTGTGTAAACAGATGAAAATGATTGCTTGATTTGCTTGCTACCGTGTGAGTGTGTGGCTGTTCTGAAAAGGTAGCAGCTGGATTCACCCACCTCTGGATTAATTTTCTTTATTGGACTCCAGTCCGTGGTGAGAATGTTACTGGCAACACAATGCTAGCTGTTGATCCTCATCTTTAAGGAACTGGTACTTAAAACCATTCTGGAAGACAACTGCAGATGAAAAAGATAATAAATGCAATGATGGAAGCATGCTGAACTTCATGGGATTGGCTGGCCTGTTTTTCTGTTCTGTGCCTAGATGCAGTGCCATTAGGACAACCTGAACACTTCTCTTTGACAATTAGGAGAGCAAACAGGTGGATTTCCACATTCAGTTTGTTGCCCAGCAAACTGGGATCAACCCTGACCTCTGTATTCACTATGTTCCTACAAACTGTTTCATTTAGTCAGTTTCTGTTAGCAAATCTAAGTTTTCTGGTGAAATACAAACACCACAATACTGTGTTCTACTTCATCTGAAGTACACCTTTTAATCCTGTGATCTCTCTTGCTACTTGTTTTCTTGGATTTGTGTAACAGGTCCAGGGATACAGAGTGTTTGTACCACATTTTAAAAAGGTTTTTGTTCTGATTCATTTCCATAATTCACTGTCTTGCATTACATACATTGTGTCATAGCAGGTGGTTATTGGATGTGCCCTTATGGCTTATGTTATTACTATAATGCCTCTGATCTGGATCATCTATGGAATCAAAGCTTGTAGGTTTGATTCTCATGGATATTTAAAACAGCACTCTGTGTAGAGTGGACATGAGAATTGTTATGTGAGAGGAGATAAGAGGGCTCTCAGTCATATAGAAGAAAAAAATAGAGTGTGGTCAGTGTGGAAAATAGAAGGGGAATTGCATATGGTGGCAGAGAGAAGGTGAAGATACTCAAATCCCAGAGGAGGTGAAATGTCAGACTGAGAATTTTAGCAGCGCTTCCCTTCAGAGTTGTGAGTTGGCAGGTGTTTGATATTGCAGTGAGGCCAGTAGCTAGAGAATGTTGGGAGGTGGATACCTGAGAAAAGTATGTTTGCGTGGTAGGGCTCAAAAGGAAGACATCTGGAACTGAATTGTGCACAATGTTTTATCAGAAAAGGTGGTCTCTGGATACTTTTATGTTTATTTGGTAGCTACTACATCATATAGATATAGATATACTACCAGTCTAGACTGGGTAAAGGTAAAGAAAAAGAGAAATAAGAGTTTCTTACAGAACCCCACTGTCCGCAATGACTACAATAGAAAGCATCACGGGACAGCAGAAATGTAGACAGAGCTTCATCAGATTTACTGTCAGAGATATTGCATCCTTTAGGATAAAATTAATTTCTTGTGTATAACGCCAGCACAGGGCCAAATGGCTGGAGTGTAAAACTGGTTTAATGTTTTAAAAGTGGTTTTAAAAGTTCATTTTGAAGGGAATATCAAGCCATCTTCAGTGTACAAACTGATGTCTTAGTTGGCATTAGTGACCACACCATTTGTGTCTGTGTCTTCAACTTGTACCCATCTCCTCCTCCATTTGGGGAGCAGGTTGGTGTTAATTCTGTGTTTATGCTGAGTGTGAACAGTGCACAAAGGCTGTGTGTTGTGTACTAGCTGACATAGCTCAGCCATGCTGTGTAAAGCCCTAGTGCTTTTGTTTCCAAGAAGCTGTGGTTAGAGAGGTACTGACAACTGACTGCAACATGGCAGGAGTGCCTTTAACACAGTGTGGTTGTTTACAGCCTGGGAAATATTGCTCATGTTCGGAGTAGATGTGTCGTAGCTATCTGACAGGTGCCACATTTGGAGCCACAGTTACCCACCATTTGGTTTTCTCAATTGCATTGCTTAGTTAGCATGGCTCACTGTGGTTTTTAAGCCTAGCCATATATAACGTAAAAGTTACTTTGATATCTGGTGTTTGCATCCACCATTCCACCTTTTGTGTTTTCTAAATGCTGGCTGCAATTCAAAGAATAAATTACTCTTCTGTTCCTGTGTTTTGGGGATATTTTTAAAGCTCATTATGAATATAGGGAAGCAGCAAGAAAAGTTTTTCTTTTTAGCTGAGATGAAGAAGATATCAATTGGTAAGATTAATTATTTAAAATACGCAAGGCAAGGAGAGCAATGTCAGTAACCTTAGAGCTATATGACAACAGCTATGCATCACTATATTTAATTATTAATTGTAGTTAATCCTACAAAGTAGTAAAGTGAAACTACTGGTTGTGTTACTAGAAGTTGTATTTTCTTTTGCCTGCTTTTACTGGTGTGGGACAATTTTCTGGAAATGCTGCTTAATTATTAAAAATGTGGCAAAGATCACCAGGCATCTTTCAGCTAATAGCAAGGAGAGGGCCAGTTCTGCAGAGAAATGCAGTTAATGAAGAAGGGACACAAGTTTACAGAAAAGCATCTCAAAGGTTAATGGCAATAATGAATCACTCTAAAGCTTGACAACTAAAATAAAGAGAATGTAATGTAGAGCATGTGAACAGGATAGATAATACTGTATCCTCCATAATAAGCAGAAAATACAATGGCCTTTTGCAAGTAATGGTAGTTGTATACCTTTGCTCCAGCACTGGGGTATTTGTAGAGGTAACTTGGGGTCTGACTGCAGTGCAACAGCTTTCCAGGGGCAGGTGCTCACTGCTGCCTCTCAGTGCTGCCTGTACATCCTATTAAACCACTCTGCTCTGTTCAGCCGTGGAGAGATATTCCTGTTACTCCAGACCTAGTTCAGATGTTTCTGTGTGCTCATAGCCCTGAGCTGTGTGGTTTTAGTCCTGTTTGCTCACTGCACACTGATCAATCACTGAAAACAGTTTGCTTATTCTTTCTGTTGCTTCCAGAGAGGGTTCTTATTCACCCATCCAAACCATTGTGGTATTTATATATATTTATATACATATATAAATATCTCTATATATTTATATAACTTATTATATATATTATATAGTATCGATATTTATTATTTATATATTTTATTTACATTTTGTATATATATTTATATATATATACACCTATTTGTATTTTGTTATAATCACAGATTCTGCTCCCTATACCTTGTTTTGGGGGTGTGGGAAGCAAGGGGAGGAGGAGATACACAGAGGGATAGTTTGATATATGGTGCACACAGTTAATTAATGCTGTGATCAATACTCCACTGTACTCAATCGGAAACTGAAAGGCTTTATTTTTAGCATAGTAATAAACTCTGGAAACCTGCCAGAGTGGGCAGCATCCTTCCAATTAAGTGTAGGCCAGGCCACACACAATATCATTGTGGCCTCAAACCACCTTAAGTAGCAGTATTGACATTCAAGAAACTGATAAACTGAAGCTGGTAGTTGACCTGATACTTGTACCTTAGAGAAAGGCTAGATGCAGAGTCAGAGCCCAGCTGTCCAGCTTACAAGGCTGGTGGATAATTTGGTAAATCAGATGGTGTTCTCTAGCCCAACTGAAGCTAGTAAATGGCAGAAACAAGACTAGAATTTGGGATACTTGTGTTTTGGGTTTTTTGGTTTGGTTTTGGTTTTTTTTTTTTTTTTCAGTGAGAGTTCCAGTGTAAATGTGCAAAAATCCTTCCAACTGCAAAGTGAAGGTTGCCTTCAGGCAGGGTTGCAGTTTACTGTTTGGACACGGCTTGCTGTGGGAGGTGTGAACTTCCACACCCTCCAGTGGTAGATGTGGAAAGGCTGCTGCAATAAATGGGTTTAGTGGTAATACCCTCCTACAATCAGCAAAAATCCGTCTTTTTCTCCGTACAGAAACCAACCACATGTCATCCTCATATAGCTCGTGGGTTTATAGTGGTAACTCAATTGCTGTTTCTTCAGCTGCTATTAACACAAAATAAACAACAGGACAGAAACACTAAGTATGGCAGTGCAGTACTGAGTAAGTAGCATTTACACCTAGTCCCGTTTGTTATTAGGTATATATACAGACTGCAAAAGTAAGCTATCTTTCTAAAGCAATGTTTTATTCAAAAGCATGATATGGCTGTTTCTGGGGGAGGAACCCCTCTATTCTGCCCATAGCAGTAGCCCCGCAATCAATCCCAAATAATTCACAAGTAATGGGAAGAAGCGTTCAGGCATTGAGCAGTATTTTTCAGCTGTTCTTCATCACCAGGAATGACTAACAAGCTGGTGGGAAGTGTAATGCCAGAGAGTAAATGTTTGACATCACAGTCCAGGGAATTTTTCTTAAAAACTCAAACTGAGAAATTAAGGGGAAAAGGTTCTGCTTGTATTACATGATTTCCATATAGAGTGTTTTACTGAAATTATCTCATACATAGAAATTGGTGCTGTGAACAATCTTACATGTGCTCTATCTGTACTGCCACTGTTGTGAAAAGCTACTCCCAGGGCCATGCTCCTTCAGAAACTGCCCTGGTAGTGGTGAAAGCAGTTCTTCTAAAAGGATGGATAACTTACTGCAGTAACAATCAGTGTGAGCAGGCATGAATAGATTTTAATATTACCTGCTGGAGGAAGAAGCAGTAGTGGTAAAGGCAAATCTTCAAAGCCACATGCTGCAGTATCATTAAGCTCATTCAATAGAAATCATACAATCCCTTTGGTAAACTACAGTGAACAGTCGTGATTGCAAATGTGAGACCCTGCCTCCCTCCCATCCGGGAGACACTGCCCTCTCCTATACCTGCCAGCACCTCTGTGCACATCAGCAGGAGCTTCGTGCAAAGATCAGGGGAAGACTCTGACCTCTGGCCTGTTCTTAAGCTAAAGGGTTGTTGGAACAAAATGGCTTGTGATCCTGTAGTGCAGTTGGTGGCTCTCAGCCTGGAAACTAAAGGTACCAAGACACTGTCTGTGGCTTAGCAAATAGTAACTTTTTTTCCTTAGAAGATAGATAAAAATCAATGCAGATTCCAGATAAATCCTAAAAATTAATTGTTGGAAATATTTCCCATCACTTAGTGGTCAACAGCTCCACACAGCTGCTCATTACTTCCTTCTTTTCCCCTACCCTCCCAAGTCGGATGGAGAGAAGAATGAGGAAGGGAAAGAAAAGTAAAACTTTTGTTGTGGCGTAAGATAAGAACAGTTTCATAATTGAAATGAAATGATTATGATGATTATAAGGAAAATCACAAAACCCAAGAAGAGACAGGTGATGCCCAATGCAGTTGCTCACCACTTGCTGACTGATAAATGAGCAGTGATGTGTACCTCCTCACCAACTAACACCACCCTCCCGCCCCTCCCCCCGACCTGTCCTGTCCCATTTATATACTGGGCATGACACCCTATGAAAAGGAATAGCCCTTCAGATAGTTCAAGTCAGATCTCCTGGCCGTAATCCTTCCCAGCTTCTTGTGCACCTCCTAACTGTCACAGTCTGGGAAACTGAAAAGTTCATAATTTAGGATCNAACAGCTCCACACAGCTGCTCATTACCTCCTTCTTTTCCCCTACCCTCCCAAGTCGGATGGAGAGAAGAATGAGGAAGGGAAAAAAAAGTAAAACTTTTGTTGTGGCGTAAGATAAGAACAGTTTCATAATTGAAATGAAATGATTATGATGATTATAAGGAAAATAACAAAACCCAAGAAGAGACAGGTGATGCCCAATGCAGTTGCTCACCACTTGCTGACTGATAAATGAGCAGTGATGTGTACCTCCTCACCAACTAACACCACCCTCCCGCCCCTCCCCCCGACCTGTCCTGTCCCATTTATATACTGGGCATGACACCCTATGAAAAGGAATAGCCCTTCAGATAGTTCAAGTCAGATCTCCTGGCCGTAATCCTTCCCAGCTTCTTGTGCACCTCCTAACTGTCACAGTCTGGGAAACTGAAAAGTTCATAATTTAGGATCTGTAGCAACAACTAAAACACCAGTGTATTATCAACATTATTCTCACACTGAATCCAAACCACAACCCTCTACCAGCTGCTAGGGAGAAAATTAATACTATCCCAGATAAAAACAGGACAGTTCTTTAATACTGACTGCCCTTGATTTCATGAGTTTTATTAATTAGTATAACAGATCATATTCATTTGACAAGTATTAGGTTGGTCTTTTGTAAATTTAAATACTAGCCCTGATCTTGCAAACAAGTAATTATGGGGCTAACTTCATGCCTGTGAGTAGCTTCATTGAACTCACTGAAGTCTTGCAAGTTACCATGTTCTCAGTGTTGGGTATACTAAATTCCCTCTCCTGCTGTTTTACTACATAGATGAAAACTGGTTTTGTGTGTGTTTGTTTAGAAAAATTTGTTTTCTCCTGTTTCACAATAACAAGTAATCTCATAATTTCTAACTTTAGCTGGCAAAGAAGACACGATGTATTGGAATGTCATTTTTACTAACTAGAAATTGTGTTAGGCATCACTGAAGGAAAGTACCTCTTACATCAGAGTGACAGATGAGTGCCCTGGATATCTATTTGTTGTTAGAAATTACTGTTTATAAAATTAAAGCTCCGTTCCAATCCTTGAAAAGAAAGTGCAAAAAAATGGAAAGCCAAGAAATAAAATCAGGTAAAATTAAATTAATTTTCATAATGTTTTAAAAGATATTTTAAGAGAATAAACACTAAATTAATACTTTTTTCCATATGACATATATTTTTACTACAGAGTCCTATTTTTAAACCTTCCTACATTTAGTTTTTAATGTCTTTTGTATGAAGCAATAATGTGAAAAAAATGTCTTACACATTTTGATGACTATTACAACCGCAGGTTTTATATAGCTTGTGCTTTAATATAAAACCCGTAAAGTAAATTTGTTGTGGCCACTTGGTTCTCTGGCTTCCATTGCATCAAGTTTCACATTAAAATAACTTAGACTTGTCCTATAAAAGCCAAAATATCAAAGTTTTAAAAAATGTAAATATGCAAAGTCCTTATCAGTGATTCCTTCTTACCCTACCAATACCCCAGCTCTATAATAAAACTATTAAAGTCTGCTGATACAACTCTAGATAAAAGATTAGTTGAAAAATACCTCCGAGACTACTAAATCTGAACAATTTCATTGCTGGAGATTAAAAAAAACCCTTGTCATTTGAATAAATGTGATTTAGGTAATGACTCCATAGAAGTGATGGGGAAATGGAGTTGTCTATTAGAATATATGTTAATGTGCTTTTCCTGAAAGAAAAAACAAGGGATTTTGCTAACTGGCCATGTATTATTGCCTGTTTTAAGATTCCAACACTGAGTATGTGTTGAAAATTAAAATAACTTGATTGTAAAATATTAGAAATATTTGCGCATAATCGGGATAAACTGAAACTTACTAAAGCTGAACAGCTTTCTGAGTGCTGAGGCCATAAACTTCACGGGGACAAAGCACTGGGACGACTCTGGTGCTAAAAACTAAAGCGATAAACTAAAGAAGGGAGAGGAAATCATCCTGACTGAAGTTAACAAAAGATTGGCAACACTGAGGACACCCAGTGTGTATAAATACTGCAGTTAAGAGAAGATCAGAACATTGACAACACCCAAGTGCAAATCAAGTAAGACTTAAGTCAGCATAAACACTAGAAACTAGAGAAAATTACTTCCAAGGTAAGCATCAGAAACAGGCTGGAGGCAGAGAAAAGAACTAGAAGACCTCAGACTCAAATACAGCTAATGGACCAAGCCCTCACAAGAGTGAAGGGGAAGTTGGATTGTCAGGATTATAACCCTGGCGTTTCTTGGTTCAGGACTGCTCTCATAAGAGGGGCTCCAGCTGGAGCAGTAATAAACCAACTGTGCCAGAACCTGGAGTCCAAACTCTTCTTTAGAGCCAAGGGCTAAGTTTAGGTCCAGCAGCACTCAGACTCCTCTTGTCTTGGAAGGAATTTAGAAAGCAAAGGGTGTCCAGTCCAAACCTCGTGACTCGTCAGAAACTCCAACAGTACGTATCTGGCTAGGATATACTGTTGTGAAATGACATCCAGAAGACACTAATAACGCAAACTTTCCATGAAATCACATCATCATGTGTTTAGTTTTTAAGAGTTTGTTTCTAGTGTTTGTGAAAATCTATTTCTACGGCAGATGGGTTCAGTGCCTGGACACCTCTGAAGAGGAGGCGGTGTCTGCACTCCTGAACTGATGTCAGTCTTGTTCTGCCCTCAGAGCCTACACAGGGTGAGTCCATCCACATGAATACACGGTGTATATTTTATTCTGAGGTGTATATTTTATTTGAAATGCTAGAGCTGTAAAAATAAAAATGAAAAAGGTGCATTTTAAAGATGATTTTTGACAGCGTGTTGCTTAATACAAGCCTTTTATTTATATCTTCAGGATGTTGACCTGAAAGCGTGTTGGGGAGCTTTGGATGACTGCTGTCCACACCAAGGAGATTATCAGATGGAACTGCAAGAGAAGGAGGAGGAAGACATAAATCAAGTAAATTATGAAAAAAAAAACAGCAGAAGGAAAACTGAAAAGGAAGTGAGAGATGATATAGGTCTTACCACTGAGATAAAAAAGTAGACAAAGAAACAGAGTAAATGGTTTTGAAAGGAATGTTTGTTTTCTTCTTTTCATTTGACATGTCCCGTTGCAAGGGCAGGAAGGGAATAGTGACTTCAGATGATACTTCGTGATATATATACCTTGTATACTGTCTTGAAAACTGCTGCCCTCCTTCCTCCAGCCCAATATAGTTGATGTAGTTGAAAGGTTGCCACTAACCATTTTTCAATTTGGTTTTATTTTTTTTCCCCTGTGAGGGAATTGGGTTTGTGGGCAAGGGTCTTTTTTGGCTTATGAACACTAGAAACGTGAATGCTAAATTATACTGCTTTCAACATTTATGTAAAACTTGATGCTCAGATGTAGAATTACTTTTGGGAAACTGGACATGTGTATTGTAACTAGAAGGCAGAGAAATAATGATGTTAAACGAAAAAGGATGCACTTTGGGTTTTGTTCTGTCTGAGAGCTAAAATGAAAAGAACATTCATCTTCTCAAGACCCCATGAGAGCTGAGAATATCAGAACTGGTTTCTTGCCAGACCCTCCATTTGCCACTGCCCTGGTACCTGGGCTTGGAAAAAATACTTGTTTGTTCTATCGTGGTGGGTAGGTGCAGTCTCAGTTCCCAGTTATGCTGTTGTGGGATAGAGCAGGATGCTCCTGCCGTGGAGTTACTTTGCTTCCTTCTATCAGTGTGACATCTTCCACCAGGATGAAACCTTGAAGGGCTCAGCAGCAGTATTCCACAGAGCTATGCTCTATTTGCTATCAGACTTTGATTTTTACCTCCTTCTGTGTAAAATAACTGCTTTACAAAGTGTTTCTGTTTCTTCTGTCACAGAGCAACTGCAACCATGTAGATTCCTTTCTCTCTTTAGAGGGCTATTTACAGTTTCTGTCATCACAGATTGAAAACATGCTAGAGGTAAGTGAGAAAACACACACATCGCTCATCCATTGGAACAGAGTTGGTGATTGCTGGATAATGACTTACTCTGGCTTATCTAATAAAACAGCCAGGGAATGTAGCAGCAAATCAACGTGGCAAAACTTAACCAAAGATGTTAAAGATGCTACTGTCCACTTTTTACAGCAGCTGTCATTGGCTCTACTTGAAAAATTTTCCCCAGTGAATTTTCTAGGATACAAAAGCTACAAAAGTCCTGACTTTCCTGTGACCAAGTGTTAAAAGTTGGATGGTGGTGCTGGACAACTAATAATTACTTTTCTGAAACTTAATGCCAATTTGCATTTATACAGCAGCTCTTGGTGTGTTTCTTTAGAGCAACGCTGAGTTATTAAGCACTAGCAGCTACTAAGCATTTGTGGTGACAGATTACAGTTGTCATAGATATTGGGTCAAGTGTTTACAAGGTTGCTACCCTCAAGAATAGATCCATCTTGGCAGCAAATCAGGTCAGTCAGCATTAGCAGCAGACCCATTTTGTTTGCTTTTTTTTTTTGTCTTAGGGGCTTCTAATACTATAGCTTACCTTCTGGGTGCCCACCTTTACAAAAAAAGTTGTTAATTAGAGTCTGTGTCCTCCAGCTCATAGATACAATAATTAAGCATGAATCATGAACCATTCCTTTTTTTGCAGTTCTCCTAAGGTATCTTACATATGCTTCCCATTGTAGGAACTTTCCAGGGACATTAGTGTGTTCCATATAACATCATGCTTATCTATACAACAGTCTGGAAATCCGGAGGTTGGATAGTGCCTCCTATCCCATACATTAGGCTTCTCTGTTCTGCTTCAGTAATGAATTGCACACCAACAAGATTCAGAAGTTCATCAGATTTTTTACTTTTCCCTGTTCTTTTCACAATTTGAAAGAAATGTGGCTCTCGTCTTTATGTAGCTCTAACAATATACAGTTGTGTATTTTCTATACGGCTATTAATGCACTGCTATCTTGTGACAATCTCTCTGTTTAAAACAGATTGCTTGTTTCTTCCAGGTACCAAGTCTTTACAGTGCTAGGGGTTTTTTAATAGTTAACTTGCCAAGAATCTTTTTTTTCAAGGGCTTAATTGAAAATACCAGCTCTATCTCAAAGAATAGAATCATAGAATCCTAGAATGGTAGGGTTGGAAGGGACCTTTAGAGATCATCTAGTCCAACCCCCCATGCAGAAACAGGTCAACCTAGATCAGGTCACATAGGAACATGTCCAAGCGGGTCTTGAAGACCTCCAAGAAAGGAGACTCCACAACTGCTCTGTGCAGCCTGTTCCACTGCTCCATCACCCTCAATACAGGTGGTTTAGTACAAGGTAACTCCATAGGAGAAATACTAGAGAAGTTAAGATGTCCTGGACTTTATGGTACATCATTCCTTCCCTGTGGAAAGTGCTTTTTACATTGTGTATTCAATGAATGGCAGTAAGCTTTTTCCTGCACCACAGTAGGGATGCACAGCTATGGAGGAATTGTGTCATATATTTCTTATTTGATGTACTGACATTCTCAAGTTTTTTGTGTCCATCTATTTTATAGTCATACTCTGCTTGTCAACAAGTGCCCTGACATCATCTTGGGCAGCGACTCTGCACTCCTAGGACCCAGCAACTATAGCCTAGGCCCACAAAAAGTGTGCCTTAATGCTACTGCAGTACTTGCTTATTTTCTGGACTGCAGGGCTGAGGGATCATACAGCAGCTTTATTTTTTAAAAGAAAACCTGAGTAGTAACATAAAGTCAAAAGGCATCCACAGAAGCTGTGATTAGTTAAACAGTTGAGGACACAGTAGACTTCAGTTAAGGAGCTAAGCCAGATGTGGCAGCTCACAGCCCCAAAATCTTTATTAAATACTATGAAAAAAGAAAAGTAATGACATTGTGACAGCATGATCTTAACATTCCTGTTCTCTTATACCACTGTTCTCACTGGTTAACTCCTGCAGGTGAGCTATTTATCTTCTTCACGAGGTTAATTTTCTAGCACCTTGAACCAGCTCAGCCTGGAATCAGATGATCATCAATAACATGACCAAGGAAGGGCCAGGACCAGTCCTCCCAGGAGGACCTCTTCTTAGATTGGATCAGATGTAAACACAGGTTGTAGTTTGATGTACAGTTAGCAACAGTCCCATTTCTACCTCTCAACGGTTGCCAGTCCCACACTGTCCCTTGCAAGTCCTCTTCTTCCCATCACTTCAGTCACTTTTCTTCTGCACCCTTCCCACCTCCTCTTGCCACATGCCAACACCCATCATGGTCTGTACAAACGGGAAGCAGTATTCGAGATAGCTAGAAGAGTTTAACATAAAGTTTTTACTCTAATAGAGTAAAATAGTGGAATTTTAAAAATCAAATTGATCAAGAGTCATTAATTTTATAAAAGATCCACTTTTTCCCCTCTCTCATTTCTTAGGTGAGTTTACTGGAAGACAGACAAGTTGCTACTTCTAGTGGAGATCAAGACCCACCATCCTCACACCCCAATGGAAGTTTGACCCAGACGCTTTGCAACTGTTCCAGTCTTCACAATGCCATGCTACTAAGAACAGACTACTCCACTCAATCAAATTCAGAAAGAAGACATTTACAAAAGCAAGAGTCTTTTCCTCAATCAACCTCTAGTATCACAAATCCGGAATCGCTACTTCATGGGTCAGATTTGACAGGGCTGTTTTCAGCTGCTGACATTAGAAACGTGACAGCCCATGACCATAGTTTTGATGAAAATAAACTTCAGTCTTTGTCTTTGGAAGGTGGCTTTGATCCTACGGGAGTTTCTCAGATCTTTGAAGAACCCGCCCCAGATTCAAGACTGTCTTTGAATTCAAGTCATAGCACCACTACCTCTTACTCAGTGTGCAGTGAAGGCGCTGTTGGGTACAACAGTGATGTTGAATCTGTGCTGGCATGTGGATTAGGAGCTGTTGTGGATGAAGAACACACTACATATGTCCATGAGGAATACCCAGGTGATTCAGAATGTTCTAGAGAAGCCATGATTCAGCAGTTTCTTTATAACCATGCTTATAATCAGCTGCCAAATCAAGTAGCATCCACTCCAAAGCACCATCAACAGAACTGGATGAAGAAACCAAATAAAGAAAAGGGTGGGTGCCGTACTTCTACAGATACAAACCTTAGCAGTGATGAACATCATGCAAAACCTCCAAGAATACCATTTTCAGTCGATGAAATTGGGAGCATGCCTGTTGACTCTTTCAACACCATGCTAGGAAAGAGCCATCTGACAGCTACTCAGGTATCACTTCTACGTGACATCAGACGAAGACAAAAAAATAAGGTCGCTGCCAAAAAATGTCGTAAACGCAGACTGAGCGCAATTCTTAACTTGGAAGAAGAAGTGTATAATCTTCAAACACAAAAGGAGAGCCTAAAAAAGGAGCACTCTCAGTGTAGCATGTCGATCAGCCAGATACAGCAAAAGTTAAACAACCTGTACAGTGACATTCTCAGCAGACTGAGGGATGACCACGGTAGACCTGTTGACCCTTGTCAGTATGTCATTCATTGCAATGATGATGGCAGTATTTTCATAATACCCAAACACTCGGACAAATCAGAACAGAAACAAGACAATGAAAAAGAGCAGAAACAAAAATGACTGAAGATCACTTAGGTTTTATTTCTCCTGAAGAATGATAAAGGTATTTATACGAAGACTGGAGGTCAATGACTGCAGTAGTACAAACAGAAAAGACGACATCTGAGGAGGAAGCTGTGTGTCCCAGGGTCTGGCAAGCCCATGCAACTGTGATGGTAGACAGTCTACCAGCTCAGGCTTCTGAAGGAAGAAATGTGTTTAGTTTTAATTAAAGGGACTAGGCCATCAGTGTAAGCGTAGTTAATATAGACCTATGTAAGACTGAGTTTCTGGTAATGAGGGAGGCGGGACAACATCAGCATGAGAAAAAACACCAAATTTTAGATCAAAGTTAGAGGTGGAAGAAAAACGTGCTTTAGCTTTGAGTATTTGATTCATCATACACAAAGTAACTTTATCTTAATTCTTTTTCAGCACTGCAGGACAAATTGTAGCTCAAGTTCACCTTGAAGTCACTGTGCATTTACATATTCCTAAGAGATACTCTGTGCTTTGCATTTGTTCAGAACAGTTCTCATTTTCCTAGTCTTCGAGAAGCCCAGGAGGCTATTGCATTTTTCCTTTACTTTCACCATCATAGCTCCAAGTGCACATGATGTACCGNGTTCTCATTTTCCTAGTCTTCGAGTACCTCCAAGTGCACATAATGTACCATCCACTTTTACTTACTACCCTTATGGTCCATCTGCAACTAGGTCCTGAGAAACTACGTTTCAATAGTATCTTACACCTTATGGATTTAAAAAAAAAAATTAAATGGAATCAAAATACTCTTTATCTGTACTTGTGATAACGAGGTTACACTGTGATAGCGGCTCTGAATGAAGAGCTTTTGGTTTCACATTTGTGCTACAAAACAGAAGACCTTTTATTCACTCACGTGCTTATACACAGCAGCTTATCCTTCTCCATTTTACAACCTGAAAAGGGTCTGCAAAAAGACTGCCTGAAAGGCATGCAATGAATAAAGAAGGAATAAGAGATATGCTAGTTTGTAAGATACTAAAGTAACTACAAATATTATCAACTGAAGAGCAACCAAGACTTTTTAATGTATGTTTATAAACAAAACACATAAAACACCACAAAACTCATTGGTCATGGCATGACATTGTAGCAACTTTATGGTCAGGTATGTCAAAAAATCATTTGTAACACACAGAAAACTACACATACCCACAATGCAAGTTTTAATGCTAAATTATACCTCTTGAAGACAAGCTGTGCCACTGGTGGGGAAATCATGATTGTTTGCACTTGTGTTTACAGTAATTGCTATTTTCTAAAAAGATGCACTGAATTATAACAAAAGCAGCCAGTCTGAACAACTTCCTCTGCGTTTTATATTAAAAGACTTACTTTAAATAGATGTGCACCTCTCTCCTTTTATTTATGTCTTGTCACAGCCTCAAATTGATAGGGTAAATTCACAGTGGAAACTTTTTATTATTGAGGTAACCTGAAATGTCTTGCTGTTGGTTAAACATATCAATCCTAACTGACAGCAAGAAGGTATTTAATTGCTAATTCATGAACTTCAAACAGAACATGCAACAGATGGAACCATGAATTTTATTTATAGATACAAAGGAGTAACACATTTGTATCAGCAGTTGTCATCTTTTCATTAAATGACGTAAGGCATGTAGCGTTTGCAGGACCAGGTCTTTTAAGTCTACTTCAGGGGTCATGAGCAAATTCTAACTGATAAACCATAAGCCCGAATATTTAATTTTTGAGGCCTCGCAACACAAGTTTGTACACACCTATGGGAGGAGGAAAAAACCCAACCCAACAATCCCAAAACCTGAACATGACACACACTTCAGCAGTGGTAGCGTGAGCCCTGTGGACTCCTGTAAAGCCAGCAACTGTAGTTCCAACTGCTTCTCCAAAAAGTTAATGTATGAATCTCAGTTACCTCATCGCCCCACAAAACCTCTCCAGTGAATTATTACTTTTGAGTGGACTGTGGAAGTGCTCCTGACAGAACACTAGGCCTGCATGCATCACATCATTTTGTCAAACCTTCAGCTACCTGACCACAAAAAAAGATGAAACCACATGGAACTCTGAACATCCAGGGCTTTTTTTTTTCAATTTTAGACTTGTTTCACCTGAAAACTGTTGATACTTCCCAATATACTTTGTGACCCCACATGCGCTTAATTAAAGGATGTGAAGACGTTTAGGCTAGACAGGTAAAAGCAGGATTTAGAGCAAGTTCCTGCAGCCACATTTAATACACTTAATAAAATGGCCTTAACCTATATACAAAAAAGAAGACGCTGTTCAGGAAAACAGACTTCTTAAAGAAAACTTATAACCAAAATAGTTGTAGGGAGGCAACCCCTCACTAAAGCCTCTCTTCACTTTTTTGTCTATAGACCGTTAACTTTTGAAGAAACTCAAATCCTACACATACAGACCAGGACCCACACCGTGTAAAAAGTATCATGTGGTATCAGACTTACTCCGGAGCATCTAGCAAAAAAGCTACTAGGACTGGATCCTACCTTATTAAATACTGGCATGGATAAAGGCAGCTCTCTAAATGAAAAAATCCTCTTGAAAAACAACTGTTGTCGTGCTAGAAAACTGCAAAGCTGCTGATACTTCAAGAAACAATTGAAACACCAATGTGGGAATTCCCACAAAATTATTTCCATAGTCGAGCTACTTAGCTACACGAGTGGTAAACTCAATTGTTACGTTAATAATGAAAAGAGGTTGTATGTGAGAAGTTAGAGGAGATCATGTCGAGTAAGTACAGAGGAAGAACACTGGGTGATGGAGAAAACACAAAGCACACAGGTTACTTTCCCATTACTGCAGGTAACAACAGACACAGGCACTACACAACAGCTGCTCACTGCTCAGATCCAAACCTTGAGAAGCATTCATAGGCAGTAATCCCAGGTTTTGGATCTTATTAGAATGCAATACCCATGGTTATGATATCCAAGGCTGAACACCCCTGCACAGGCAGACAAAGAGCCCTCAGAGAAAAGGCCCAGCATACACACTCTGAATGACCACTACCAGCACTGCACTGAGGTGCAGCTTTAACCTCATCTTTTGGTTTTATTCAAACAGACTTGGCTTTTTACAGAAGCTAAATGTTACAAGACTCTTCCTGCTCAAGAGCTTACAATCTAGTTTTACATGAGGTAACTGTAGTAACCACCTTTAAAGAGGACAAAGCAACTTCATCAGTATCAGTTTTAACAGCTCATTATTTGTCTACAAACACTACATTTGTATCTTAGGGGAGTCACAAGTATGGTTCTAATGAGGTGCTTTGAAGACAAAGTAGGTGAAGGTCTGTAAATGAGACAACAGGACACTTGGCACAAGGTTCTGGTGAAAAAATATTTATTAAATAAACCAGACAGAGGTGACACATGTACCCAAATGAAAAGCACTCAGAACCTGCCACAGCGCTAGGTAGAAGGGCAAGAAACCTGTGTTGCAAAGCACTGAGGGGAACAGCAATTTGCTTAGAGTTGCTTTGGTCATGGCAATTAAGTGGTACAGTAAGTCACACACACCCGTTTGTAGTCTACCCAGTCCCCACCCAGTGGGTTCAGAACACCTTGTCAGGCACCGGCAGCCATTTCCCTGCTACACACTGTCTGCTTTTACTGTTGATAAATAAGCCATCCTTGCTCTATACTGGAGTGACTTCTGGCAACAGCAGAAGTTCTGCTGCTGTGCAAAGCAAGCACGCAATTGCTGAACAGGACAGTATGGCTTCTGGCAAAATGGCCTGATGTCACCTAGGAAAGCCCTTCCGTGTCACACGCCAGTGCACTCCTACCAGTACTGCTGTGTGAACCACACATGAAGGCGGGGTCTCCCTTTTGAGGAAAAACAACCCCTCAGCACTACCGTGGGATTGCACTTCCATCACACACTGCTTTGGACACACCAGCACGCTGAAGCTTCAGGGAACATACTGTTCCAGTACATTCTCAGCAAACCGTCCTCCTTCATACACGTAAGTCAAGCTGCCAAAACACTCAGCTGATAGCTCCATAACTATTCAAGATACCCTTTTTTGTGGTTTTCTTCCCCAGAAGTAGTAGGATTTCATCCCCGAGACGTAAGTGCATTCATCATAGAACTGTAAGAATACCATCTTCCTCACACACGACAAAGCTCCTGCTAATTTAAATCCCAATACGAATAGAGCTTTTCATGTTTTCCTGAACACTTTTCAGTAGCCAAAGCAGGAGTAACAGAAGTAAATAAAATTCAACTTTCATTATAAACAGCACAGAGACTCTGACTGGACAGAACCCACTACTGACCTCTGCTCATCGCTGCTTTATAAATGCAAGTCATTCGACGTAGGTTTTTGGGGTTTTTTGCTCCCGTAGCAGTTACCCATGTTATGTTGTTCTGCACATTGTCCCCCCAGTTTGCTGTGGATTTGCTGGGGGAAGGCTATGACTCAAAACCTGCTGTTCAGTTCTTAGTACACCGATACATACCGACCAACAAGGTTATCGTTACTTTGAAAACAGTCTGTGGAGTGATACAAACCAAACGCGCCAGCAATTCGAAAAGTATACTCTGTCTATCCACCAAGGAGCAGAAATCGACCACACACTGCTGTTTTTATTCAAAGTTGCTAGCTTTCAATATCAGGCTGACTCAGAACGGTGACTTTTCTCACCAAATCCATCAGTGAACACTGTCATTGTCACTTGTTGTAATTCTCAACAAGAGACCAAGAAAGGAAAGTCATGAAAGTTCAACAGTAAGACAACTGGAAATTTACTCAAACACTCCGACTCTCTCAAGACTTTCAATATCCAGTAACAAGTTTGCATGCTGCTGTTCCTTATACACTCCCTTCTGCCGTCGCCAGTGTATCAAAATGAAGAGGTCCTCATTACGGAAAACAGAACATACTTAACTTTAAACCTTGTTGCAAAACTACTGAAAGCTTGGTAAGTACTTCAAACAGAAAAAGAGAAGAATTATTCCCCTTTGAAGTTGTTTCTTTTAATGTCATATGAATGTGGACATAGCAACTGTAAAGAAAAACTTCCATCAACTAAATCTAAGTTACAGGAAAGCAGGAAAATTCCTTATCATCTGGCCAAGTCATTCTGTTGGAAAGAACAAGGTAAAGCATATTTTGTGCGTCTTCATTTTCTGCTTCCGCTGCAGCCCACTGGTTACCTATGCAAACATTTCAAAGTTCAACTTGAGAAACAGGGAAAAAAAATGGTATGTGAATCCTTAGATAATATTTCTCAATTACATAAAGGAGGTTAAAGACATTAGGATTCTGCCACAGCTAAGCATAGAACTTCCATTTTAGAATAAACTCTGTATGTGGCTAACAGGTTAAAGCAGAAGGTATCTTCCCTCAAATACATCCCCCCAACTGAAGCTTTCCCAGGCTTCACATCTGGGGAGTTTGGTTTGGCGGGTTTTTGGTTGGTTTTTTTTTTTCCCTTTGGGGTTTTGTTTTGCTTTTTCACACAGGATGCAGCTATCAGTAATACAGTTCCAGTGCAGCAGGAACTCTACATTCCACTCAAGTCTTTTTTCGTGATGCTAAAAGCTCTTTACATTTGACAAGGATAAAGCTATTGTCCTATCACATTTTGACAAACTGTCTGGAGTGGTTAGTTTCATTAAGAGGAATGGAGGTATTTTTATGAAGTGATATAAAATACAGACATAAAGCTATTTTAAAGCAATTGTGTCCAACAGAAAAAAATGATCATCGTTTTTAATTTCTAGCACCGCTTCTCCCAACAGAGAACAGATGCCTATAGTCAAAGTACAAAATCTGTAAATACGCTCATCAGGTTGGCTTTGTTTTAAATCCACCTCAAAATGGAATGTTTCAAATCATGAAAGGGTCTAAAAGCTGCACGTAAACGTTATTTAATGTTAGACACACACTAAGTTTTTTATTAAGCATTACACTAGAACTACTTTGGTATAAAAAATACTTTATTTTAAAGCTATGAAAGTTATAAAAAAAGATGTAGTTAAACTTTCTACTCACAGAATGTTTGCTATTTTAACATTAGTGATTTGTTTCTCCTAACCAATCTGAGTTTTATTCGATAGTTTTACAAGACATTATTTCTGTCATTTAAAAAACCCATCATTACAGGGAGCTGTACTAATTGTGATGTTTTATCAGTATTCATTTAACCTCTAGATTTTTTTAATGAAGGCAGCAAAAACAACTATTTTCTGATGATACAGAATTTCTTATTTCTTGAAGCGTTTCTGTGGTTGACCACTTCTTCATTAGTTACCTGCAGCATGGCACCTTCCTGCCAAAGAAAAAAAAAGTGTATCTGAAGATGTTTATCACATATGTCTAAACCAAATTACCAATAGGGGAACTTCAGCCTTTTTTTTTCCAGGAAAAAAAAAAGTATAAGCAGTTCACTGGTGTGTCTAACACAAAAAGAACAGGACTTTCGTTAGCTTAGTCCTCGTCCTTCAGTGGGTAGGTAGCCTTTTAAAGGCAACGGAACTTTAAAATAAGGACTTTGTTTGTGGGTGAGTTTTGTTGATTTTTGTTTTAAAACCAAATATAGTAGAGTATGCCACCCTTACTCTGCATAACTCATCATTTGCTGAATTTTCATTAATTTGAGGTGCAAACATTCAATGCAGTGAAGAGTAAGGCTGACTGAATTTGGCACTAAGGTTTATTAGCTGCAAGAACTATAAAAAAAGGTGGAAACCTCAACATTCTAGCCAAATTCCAATTTACATGATTACATTATGCACTTGTGAAATACCACCTGCAGTTTCATTTGAAGTTTTCACTTCCCCTCCTAAAGAACTGCTTATGCAGTTGTTAAAAGAATGGACGACACACTCCTTCACAGAGGCAGATGTATTCTGTGGTGCAAATTTTTTCCTTACATGTAAACAGTCTACAGTTACTTGGAACCTTCAGGATGAAAGGCGTTATACAAAATAGATTACAGGAGACAAGACACATAGCAACATAGTTCATTTCCAACAGCACAGAACTACCTTCATTGCATTACCTTGCAACCACCATAATGCATAGACTCCCAAGAAAAAATAAAACGTTGCAGGATGCAAAAATAAAGTTGTATGATTGAATTAACTTGTGACCTACCATTTTAACTACCAACACCAGGGATGGAACCCTTGCAAAGCTTTACTAATGGACACTTGCAGGTCTCATTTGTTCAACTGTAGCAGTGTACAGTGGCAGCAGTCTATGCTTGTCCAGGGTTCATATCATAGCTAGATTCCAGTAGGAAAAAAATATGTTAAGTAGCTGAAATTGACAAAAATTTGTTTGTAAAAAATTTAATAATACAAGAAAACAGGATTCACAAATTTCTTTTCAATTGGTAATTGTTAACTCAATTCATTGCTATGTTAAACTACATAACGATAATCACTAGACTGAAAGAATACTGTCATACAATGTTAGTTTCTTGGTTTTGGAACATTAAGAAAGAAAAAGTAAATAAGATCTTACCTAAAGAAGTTTAACTGAAGCTTAGAACTACTTTGCTCTACACCCTCAGCCTTCGTTGGCATCCTTATACTACTGCAGTTAAAGCTTTGCAGAGATACAGCGCAGCTTTTTAAGACTGGCTGAACTCAGTGACGTTTTCAAGAGTTCTCTTGTACTAGACCTGTGTCCCTGGAAGAGTACCTCGCTGGGGATATTTCCTTTCCTTGCCAGTGAAGAAGCAGCATCTAAAAGATCTAGAAAGGTGTTTCTCCTTGCAGAGATATCCCTTCAGTTATCTAGATATTTTATACCTGATCATTTACAGACAACACTTTTTTTCTGACCAGCATTTAATTTTACATATACAACAATAGCTTTACGTTATTTGTGGGACCTTATGCTACCCACTCCTTGCCTTATTTTACAGTATTAAAAAAAAAATCTAAAATTACACAATATTTCCTTTAGAATTATTTTATTAAATCATAAATGTACAACAGCTTCTTAACTCTACACACGCACTTAAATTTTTAAAAGGAAAACGTTATGTCTTATTACACCATGATCCTGGCTAATAGCTTTTCAAAACTTTGAGAAAAATCTTAAAAAAGGTTTCACATGTCACCTGAAACTTACAAATTTAACATTATCAAAGGAATGCTTCTACACTTACAAAGACCACTAGAAAGAAACAACAATTAAAAAGCTAAGAAACTGTCTCAAAGGCATTTTTACAATCCTTCCTCCACAGTAAGGTAATGTTATTAAATAATCCAAATCCATTCACAAAATGGCTCTCTGCATCTGCTCTGGTGTCTTCTGCCATATCACTGCATATTTATGCATGACTGAGATAAGTGTTTCCTTAACATTGTTATTTCGATAACCTGAAGCTGTTCTGTTACCTCTGGGCTCTCATCCTCTCCTATTTATACAGTGAAGCCTGTTTCAACAGAAGTAAAGAGTAAAAAAATAGGTTATGAAATTGTTCATCTAACCATTTTTAAAAGGAAAGATAAATGATCCTAAAAAGCTTTTAACTCCTGCAGCTACTCTCAAGAATCACTGCAATTTTATAACTTATAAAAACATACTTACCCATGGCATGCTTGCAGAAACTCAGTAACGGCTCCTCCCTCCATATCCACCACTTCCTCCACTACCCCCTGGACCATAGTTTCCTGCAATTGCAAGGAAAAAAAAACAACAAGAAATAAACACAGAAACAACAGTTGCATCAGTACACCTTCAGATCTAGGAATGCTCTTGATTCTGCATGAAGACTAATACCCGCTATAATTCCAGAAACAACTTATACAACAAAGACTTGAACATTTCTCCACCTTCCTCTAAATAACCTCCAAGAAGTCTTAGAGAACTACATGCTGAAATCTTTCTTACGAGATTCAAGTGTCACATGTAGTTTGATGCACTGTACTGTCTTGAGCCTGTCAGGGACAACTTTATTTGAATGGTAAATCTTTCACAAGAAAGGGCTCTGTGTTTCTGTTTCACAAGCTTTACACATCACATTAAAAATATTTAAAGCAACACAGAGACAAAGCAGAGACACATTGGACAAAAGTGACAACAATCCCAGCATATTTAGTGGACATGAACTAGACTCTCTACGAATACTGTAAGCTGGTAGCAAAAAACATGAAACTTGACTAAAATTCTTTCAGATTGAAAACTGGAAAATACCTCATAATATTCTGAAAATAAGTTAATATCCTGTCTTAGAATCACAGAATGGTTTGGGTTAGAAAGGACCTTAAAAATCATCTAGTTAGTTCCATCCCATGGCAGAGCAGGGGCATCTTATGCTAGGAGCAGGTTGCTCAAAGTCCTATCCAACATGCCTTTGAACAGTTCTCTGGAGGGAACTACTTTCCTGGGCAACCTGTTCCAGTACCTCACTATCCACATAGAGAAGAATTTCTTCTTTTTATCGAATCTCAATCTATTCCATTTTAGTTTAGAATCCTTACTTATCATTCTACTGTCCCCCTCCCCGCAAGACTAAAGCCCACTCATTCTGGCTCCAATACAGGTCAGGATATATACAATACCTCCACCATATGGTCCCCCCATGTTCCTGCTGCCACCAAAATTTCCACTCTTCATTGGACCATAATTTGAAGGTTGTTGGTTGTAGTTTCCAAAATCATTATAGTTTCCACTTCCATAATTGCCTGCATTATTAATACGCAAGAGGAAAAACACCTAGATGAGCTAAAATGCATATGGCACCCAAAGTTATGTCATTATCAGATTTTTAAACTAAGTACAAAAGCATGCAGGTATGCCAGCAGTGTATGCAACAACAAACTGCTCTTTCAAACTATTTAGATAACAAAAGTTTCCTTAGATGACCCTCCTCCACCCCTAATCTCAATTGACTTCACCAATTAGTTGACAACTGAATTGTCTGGTCATTTCAAGCCAGTAGGTTACCTCCTCCATAGTTGTCATAACCACCTCCATAGCCCCCACCCTGGTTGCCATATCCAGGTCCTCCTCCACCATATCCTCCTCTTCCTCCTCCGTAACCAGGACTGCCACCAAAGTTGCCACCTGTAACAATATAATCCTTTAAAATACTTTCCAGTGTATAACACAATAAAATCCTATTAGAATAGGGGATACTCTTCCGTTTAGAAGTCTACATGGCAAGAATTGAGCAGGGGTTTAGTAGAAAAAGGTCTACGTAAAGAAATTTCTGTTTTTCAAGGCACATACTCCCACCTCAACTGAATTGCAACCACGCAAATTGCCTAAAAGCCTTAACTAAAAGGCTCAATTCAAAACTTGGGGTCTTTTAGGAAAAGAAAACAATGCTAAACTCTCATGGCTGTTAGAGAGATAGCCATACAATTGGCCATATAAAGGTCTAACCTGAGCCAACAGCCGTGTGTGCTTCTTAAACGCAATAAAATAGCTTTGGCAATTAGTACTGACTTTATACAAGTGGTAAATGAATACAGAAATGTTTCAGAAAGAGAAAAATAACCACTCCCACTTCCCAGGTAAACTAACCTCCAGGTCCTCCGCCATATCCATTATACCCATCACCAAACCCACGGCCGCTGCCATATCCATCTGATGGAGACAAAAAAACAAAGTATTGCAATTCACCTCTAGCAAACTAACTCAACTCTCAAACGCCTATGACCTTAAGAGCCAAATCTCACCAGATCATTACGCATATGTACACTTGAATTTAGAAATACACTGCAAAAGAACACACCCAGTCGGTTCTTTACATCTTCCTGTTTTCCTGCAATTCTAAGAGACACAGTTCTCTTTTGGGATGTAGCCCTTCTACTGTCAAGGTCAGGCAAGGGCTATATGGAATTACAGAGGGGAAATGTGAATTCCTTATGGTGTGCGTGCTACAGAAAAAGTCTGCAAGATATTTTTCTCTAAAATTAGTTAACTGCTACAGCTCAATTTAAATCAAACAGCAGCTTATAATGTCACCCAGAATGACAGTTCACATAAGGGGGAAACAAAAAAATAAAGCTACAAACATGCCTGTCTTACCGGCTCCCCCTCTGAAATTGCTGCCAGGTCCTGGACCAAAGTTGCCACCACCTCCACGTGCATCACCAAAACCAAAGTTCCCTAATAAAGGTTTAACATTTATAAGCAGTGAGATTGTGGAAAGTGAACACAAAACCCGTTCAATAACCATTAACCTTTTCATGTACGTACCTCCTCTCCCACTCCTAGAATTTTGAACTTCCTGCATTTCCTGCCTAGACAGAGCTTTCCTTACTTCTGCATTATGGCCATTGATGGTGTGATACTTCTGCACTGTAACCACATCAAACAAGATACCATTAGCACTTCAGCACTGATCTGGGAACAAGTATCAGATTTCCAAAACTGAAGTAATTCCAAACTGATCCATACACGTTCCAGATCAATTAAAAACCCCCATTACCGTATGATTTTTAAGAAACCACTACTTACTTTAAATACACATTCCCCACACAATTCACCAAAGCTACTATGCAGCAAATATTCCATGCACATCACTAATCTCTTCAGTTTAAGTTTAGCTTTATTACCTTGACTTAGCTTCACACAATTTAGCTTTACCTTGCGTTCAGCTTCACACAGTTACCATGACTGCAAAGATTAATACTATCAGATGAGACAGTTAAATGAAGCTTACTTACATACAATTTTATCCACAGGATCATGGTCATCAAAAGTAACAAATCCAAATCCTCTCTTTTTACCAGACTGCCTGTCAGTAATGATTTCAATGGTGTCAATTTTTCCATATTCCTCAAAGTAGTCACGAAGGTGATGCTCCTCAGTGTCCTCCTTAATACCACCAACAAACAGTTTTTTCACAGTAACATGAGCACCAGGTTTTCCAGATTCCTGTTAAAAGGAGTATTTAAATTAGCATTAAAAGAAACCCCAAATAATTTCAGAAATCACTGTTTTGTTGGACTTTAGCAGTGGAATACTGCCAAACTAAGATTTTCCAGGCACTGAGGTAGCTCTCTTACAATATACGTCTCTGCAACCTCACCTAGGGGACATTCTGGAAGTAACATGTGGTAAAG
Source organism: Urocolius indicus (assembly GCA_013401255.1). Lineage (NCBI taxonomy): Eukaryota > Metazoa > Chordata > Aves > Coliiformes > Coliidae > Urocolius > Urocolius indicus. The sequence goes on along the minus strand of WBNH01010554.1, from coordinate 42,562 downwards.
TTTTTTCCCCTCTCTCAAAGCCTTAAAAAAAAATGAAAGAAAAAAGGCCTTAAAAGCTCTGAAAAAAAAAAAAAAGATACAGATGGAACTGTAATGAAACGCAAAAAGTAAAAAAAGCCTTTAAACATCAGCAGTAAAACCCAAATTCCATTCCTATCAACAACCACCAAATCCAAATGCTAATCAAACCCTGCCTCATGCCTGGAATGGAAAGCAAACTAGGATAGCTCACAAGGGTACCAGTGGTTACAATTTCCATTTCCCTTCACCTCTGGATAGCTCATTCAATTCTGGTTCCCCAGTCCAAATGCACCTAACACCAGCATTTAATCTTTAACCCTCCCAAAGTTCCCACAATGTGGTAAAGTCATCTAGAATCTGCACTTGTTCCTCAAGTATCTCTGTGCCAGAGTAACCTGGCCGAGAATTTTACGGTTGCATTGCACTCCTGCACATATACACCATTTGCACATGTTTAAAACCAAACACGCCTGGGGCTAAAACCAGGCTAATGCTGAAGAGATTTTGTACACCGCCACTGAGGCGGGGGGAGGTTCCATATTACAGTATTTTCAGCCACTTCAGATATGTATATTTTAGAAATGCCCCCCAGAATCTTGGAACAGCGTCAAGAGAGAGATTGACAGGAACTCATGAATTTGAGGTTTAGTAACAGTAACCGTTCCAGAGAAGAGTTAAGTTTGGAATTTGTGTAATTACAGGCATTCAACACGTTTTTGCTACCAATATTTTACAGACCCCAGTTGCATTCCCTGCAGACATAATTCTACCAGATCAGGACTGCAGGAAGCAGAGCCTCATCCATGGCATTTTAACTACAGAACTGAAACCCAGGTGATTTCAGCCAAGAAGAAAGCACGACTGTCTGACCAAAGCAGATTCCTTTCTCAAAGTACGGAAAGTATCTGCTTTCAAAGCTGCACTTACCTCTCTAGCCACAGCTCTCTTAGGCTCAACCACCCTTCCATCAATTGTGTGAGGTCTTGCAGCCATGGCTGCATCAACTTCAGCCATAGAGGAGAATGTTACAAAACCAAATCCTCTTGATCTTTTGCTTGCAGGATCCCTCATTACCTAAAACCAATGAACATGTTTTAAATGATTTCTACCTGCCTCATGTTGCTCAATGCTAATGTCATTTAGAGAAAACACATAAACTTTTATTTACATTTTCTTTAATTTTATTTCAAAACACAATTATAATGAAGTGGCAGGATATGTTGATTAAACAAATCAAAGGCACTGCTTGGCATCACAGTAATTAAAACCACTGTTGTCCTCCAGGACTCCACCTCAAACTCTGAAATCCAGTGACACCCACATTAATGCTCAACTGTGAACAGTGGTTAGAGACAATCTGGGACATTTTACATGGAACACACTGTGAATGTTCCCTAACTCTATCAACAGAGTTTGCAAGAGAAAGTCTGTGCACAGCTTCAATGGACTTAATTATGTCTAAACCAATATACTATAATCCTCTGAAAAAAATAAGTTCCATCTTTTCATTAAGCTATTCAGAAAACAAGCTCTCTGCTTTTACAATTTCTAAACATTCTAAGCCATGCCACACTTACCACGCAGTCTGTAAGCTTTCCCCATTGTTCGTAGTAACTCCTCAAGCTTTCCTCTGTTGTTTCAAAGCTTAAGCCGCCAATAAACAGTTTGCGGAACTGTTCCTTTTCCCTCTATCACAGAAAAGATCACATTAATTTAATTAACAATCTTCCCTCTGCATCAGCACAATTAGACACTAAGTAAGGAAGACCTGGTTTTTAAAATTAGTCTTGCTCTTCCAACTCTTAGTAACAATTCAAGAAACTGAGACATGTATGCAATTCCGTGGCTCCACTTTTATGATACAGATTTTAATCATGTGCTTCGTCCCATCTCCTTAAGAAGCTTTTTAAAGAAAAGGAAAACAGTAACAAACCCAAAAGTTTCCATTCCAAATAACATGAATTTATTAGTACCGTGTGATTCTATTCCAGAGGGCATTTGTTTTTAAAGAGCATGCTGGCTCAAATAATTGTATGTGAATGCTACCATGCTATTTATCCAAAGCATTAAAAAATGATAATTGAAAAAAAGAAGGTACAGCTAAATATGTCTTACAATGGGCTGCCAATTCATGTTTTTCGTGAACTACTAAAACCATTGAAAGCAGGAGCATGTGTAAAGTTCATCTGGGATCTTGTACCACTGGAATTAGCAGTACACCTATCCACCCTCAACAGCAGAAATACCGAAACTAAGTGGATTCCTATTAAAATAGAAATGTGAATGCATATTTGCATACACATCTGATACAAATTACACTTCCATTACGTTTGCTTTAAGAAATTATCAACACTCTTGCTCAGCAGAGACCAGGCCTATAATGTATAATAAGGTATTACATGTACTGTTTTCTAGATGACATTATACCAAGGCAGGAAGGACAACCTTCCAACCTCTACCAATTAAGAGTACTTTTATACAAACTTTTAATACCAAGCATGGATCATTATTATAATTTTCTACACACAACAGCATCTACTTTGCAATCCCACGTGTCAAACAGCAACAATTAAAAAAAAAAAAAAAAGTACTAAAAAGTAGTCACCTTTCAGAAAATCTAAGTTCAGAACGTTTTGTGAAACATAACTGTCCTGCTAGGGACAAGAGAACTCAAATGCAACGATTACTTTATACTGTTTACTCATTTTAAAAAAGCAAACCAATCTGCACTGGCATTTGGTTTTCTGTTTTTTTCAGAATGATGATTGTTTTTTTGAACAACCCAAGAAATGTATAATTACCTCTAACTGACAAACAGAACATGATCAACTATCGTGACATTAGAATCAATGTAAAAAAGGGCACTAGATAATCAAGGAGAAACAATGAGTTCTGGAAAAATAAGCAAAATAGTCCAGTGTGCAAGTGCTTCTCAAAGCATCAAGCCAATCTGCACGTAGGCCAACATTTTTTCTGAGGTTGCACAAGCAGGCCCAGATCTAGATGAAGCTAAAAGGAAGACAATTACTGTAGGTAGTACTGAATCTGTTTTTTTGCTGAAAATGCATCACTTACCACCTTGAGATACTGCAGTCTGACAGACAAGTCAATCAACAGAAAAATAAACCCCTCCCCCACCATATTTGAGAATGATCAGTTTACTCTTCAAAACACTTGGAATTTAACCCGTCACATTACTTCAGCTCTGCTTCTTGAAAACTAGCGCAAAAGACACTTTTCCCTATACAATCAATTTCCATGTGTCTAATAACGAACATCGTTATTCTTACAAGAATATAAGAATCAAACTGCAAATTTATTAGGCAGATAGAATTTTTCCTATCAGTGTAAAGTCCACCTTTGAAAACACTTATGAACTTGTAAAGAAATGCAACAATTGCATTTGTCAAACAGAATAACACACTTTTTACAGATCAGTGAGTTCTTGAGAATTGTATTCTACCCACGTTTTATGTGTAATGCAATACACGCTCTACCCAAAACAATATCTAGCCATTGCTCATTTCAGGACATGGCAGTAACAAAATTAACTCTCAGTTTTTTTATGAAAACCACTGTGTGAGAATGTAATAAACACGCTGCTCCACTAATACTCACACAGCTTTGACATTTAGAGAGACTGAAAAATCTTAAACGTGTCAGTTTTAAGCAGCTCTGGTTAGTCTCCCATCAGCATCCACAGAGCTCTGACCATCTGAAGTTAATGCTAAAATTGTATGATAAAAATTATCGCTCCAGTCTCTCTCAGAATCTTGATGAAAACAATAAATTGGTAGCCTCCCTCCCCCACCCTGCCACCCCTGCCAAGGCCCGTGACGTTTTCCACAAAAAGTGGAAGAAAAGCCTCTTGCAAGATTCCCTTGGTACACTCCGTGCCAGGAACAGAGTGCAAGAGGAAACCTTTAACAACTCTGTAGGATCTTCGTTAGTGCTGACTTTAGGCCTTCCTTCACAGGCTTAAAGCAACACACTTCAAAGGACTGGGAAAATGCATTGCCTTTGCTGGAAAGTTCATCATCAGAACAAGGAAATGCGTTTCCTATATCGACAGTGTGTGCACAAGTACTCCAAGCTGACTGCAAGCCGCCTGCAGCGTTAAGAACCCGAGCAACGAAAAAGCTTAACGGAGGTAAGCGAGCGGTATCTCTGAAGTACTGTGGCTAGGCGTACCGAATGCAAAGCCGGGTTACCTGTTCTCAAGCCAAAGAGACACTGCTGTGTCCCCTGCAATACGCCACCAGGTCCCAGCAGCGCGCTGCCCCGTTCCCCCGCCCGGCGGCGTGGGGCGCGCAGCGGTGGCGGTGGCGCTGCCGGCGCCGCTCCGCCATGTGGCGGGCAGCAGCACAACACGGGCCCCGCCGCTGCGACGGGAAAATGGCGCCCGGCAGCAGCCGCCGCCGGGGACGGCGATGCGGCGGCAAGGAAAAACCTCTGGAAGCCTCGACTGCAGATTAAAGCAATTAAATAACTACAAGGAAAAATATAAATCCACGATCTCAGGCCAAACTAAAACCAAGCGCTGCCAGCAGCTGCTGCGGTGCACCCACACACACGGTACCACAAAAGGCTCGCGAGCGCTCGTTTTCGCCCCCCCGCAGATACCACAAGCCTACAGCTACCCGTCCCGCCTCCCAGAACCCAGCTACTCTTCAGCCTTACGCGCTTCCTCGCCCGGTGAGGGATCCTCAGGCACGAGCGAGCCGCAGCGCCGCCATTTTACCCGCGTCCCGTCCCCTTCCGCCATTACTGGCGGCGCCACTCCGGCCGGCGCCCCGCAGGGTAACGGCGACTGACCTCCATCGCAGCGCCCCCGCAACAGCAGCCGGGCTCGGCGGGCACGCGCATCTAAGAACTCGCCATCGGCCGAGCGCGGCTGCCGGCGCTGCCTCCTCCCGTCTCGGCGACGCACCGGCTCCAACCGCCGCTTGGCTTCCAGAACCTTCCTCCCCCGCTAACGCTTCCTCTGCGGACAGTGGCGCAGCCGCTCACCCGCCCGGACCTGCGCCGACAAGGGCTTTTAAGCCCCTCTTTTAATATCCGACCCGCAAAGATTCACAGCTTATGCACAGCCAAACGCATCCATCCCACACCCCCGCCACTCCTCAACGGCAAACTCTGAATTTTCCCTTTCCACATACCATATTCTTCATGGCTTAAGTGTTCGCGCTCGAGAGTCACCGTGCGGCTGGTCAGTAATGGCCGCCTTGACTGTTACGTAATTTGAAATTCAGCTCCGCGCAGTTCTAAGGCCCCTCCTTCTCCAGGCTCCCTCCCCGGGTTTCAAGGGTTAAAAGAAACCCGGGAAAAAAAAAAAAGCCTCGATTCCGTAACTTAAATATCTCCAAAGGGGCGGCAGTTCTGTATAACGCCCCTTCCGTGTTTTAATCACGTAATAAAACAAATCATCAAACCCCGGCTAGCGATTGATGGCCGTCTCCCGAAACGAGCCGAAGGAGCAAAGGCGTCGTCCGGATCATCCGTTCCGACAGACGCCGGAAACAGCCGAAACGTGAACGAGGCTCATTCGGCTTCACTTCGGCTGTTCCCGAAGCAGCCGGCGGCGGCGTTCGGAACGCGATCGGCAATTTCCGGAGCCTGAGCCGCCGCCGCAGCCGCAGCAGCCTCCCGATAGCCCAACCCTCTCGGCACTTTCCGGCAGCCTCCGACAGCCCGCAAGACGTGCCGAGCCGAGCCGAGCCGAGCCGAGCCGTGCCCCATCACGCCTGGCGCCGTGTGTTGTGCGGGGTGCGTGGTGTGGTTTGAGACGTTACAGTTAGGCGAAGGCGGGCTGGCGTTATCGTTCCCCGTCCCCCCCCCCCCACGCCACAGCCCAGCACGCGGTCACCTACGGTCCTGGAAAGGAGCGGACGGGAGCAAAAAGAAGCAGCGCAACCCCTTAATCTCCCCCTTTATTTGTTCGCTGCCTGGCCCCTTTCCTTCCCCCTCCGCCCGGGCACGGGGGGGGGCGGGGGGGGAGCGTTAACTGCGCTGATTTTGGCACCGACCGCGAGCCCCGCTCCGCCGCTCCGTTCTTCCTCCCGTCCCTCCTTTATTTTCCCTTTCTTTCGGTGGCCCTGCACGCCCCGCGACCAAGGGTGAGCGCTGCCGCCCTGCGCACCAGCGAAATGGCGCTGAGGCTGCTCCTTTCTTCCCGCCCCCTCTGCTTCCACCACCCCCCCCACCTCCCCGGTTTTGGTAACGATTCCTTACTAAAACCAAAGCTTCCCCAAAACGATTCCAGCCTCCTTGCCCCGCTTAACAAAAAGAGGCGCGTGTG